>QLOI01002211.1:0-30024 GCA_003313605.1 Tuber umbilicatum | reverse complement strand
TGCCCTTGCCATATGAACTTAGTCTGAATATGCCGCCCGATTTGCGAACATACCAGTCGTTCCTCTGTCATTGAAGTGATCAGTTTCAATATCAGACACCGGTGAACAACGCAGAGACATGACTGAATTATCTCAACAAAGGCTGGTAGGCTTAGCGCTCCATCGCTTCTTTGATTTGTCTAGCGAGAAGTTCTTGCGACTACATCCCCTTGGCCTAAGTCCGTTTGTTGGAGCTCCAGACTACATGTCCGATAACCCCCTTTTAAACCGACCAATAATTTCTTTTTGAGTTATCTCATATACTCTGGGACTCCTATTAAGGGCTCGGTACGTTTTATGTCGGTCGGGATAACTATTTCACCGACAATATACGTTGGTAACTTGTCGCAATCTGAGGGTTGTTTCCTTGGCAATGAACGATCGTTCCTTTATGCCTAACAATAGGTGTACAAATTAATATGCCCAAATGAAATACCATTGTCAGAGGTAGAAAAAGTACAGTCACGCGGCAAAAGTGTTCGTGAAAGGCTGACTAAGCAACTTCGCCAAAAAAGATTCATCCTCCAAAGTTGTATGTGATGATCCAACAACCACAACTTTGATAATTAGACAATAAATTTTAGTTTTTTTCTGCTTTTATCTCAATTGTAAGTACTAAATAAAAATGTTTTGACTAACTGGAATGTCTTCTTTATTCTAAAATTATTTATCTTTATGACTATCTCTCAAAGTATAATATCTTCAAGTTTTAGAACAAATCAGAATTAGGAAATGAATAAACAAGTCTATATCCAATATGAAGAATATTTTTAAATTTTTAAATATTGTAATGGAGTAGGAAAAATATTCAAGTTATCTAGATTCTTTAGTAGAGATATGGATTCTGTAAGGACTTAATGACAGAGTACCTACAACAAGGCATCATATTCATCAACTAGTAATAACCACAGCTGTTCTTATTAGTGAAAAAATGTTATGCCTTTCTGAGGGTGCTATCTTGCTGAGTTCTTATATAGTCTACTTTCCACAGGCAGTTTCATGTTTAGTTATCTTCCAGACTGTAGGAGCAAATAGTATGTACTCTTAAGTTCTATTAAGAATTTGTAACAAGTACAGTTGTTACAATTCATGTACATAGACTGCGGGAATGTTTTCTATTAGAGTTTAACTATCCTGACTAGAGGGTAAATGGGGAGCCTAGAAAAAGAAAAGATAAAACGTAACTAGTATTATATTTTAAGATAATACTAGTACTACTAGTATGTCAAGCTTGTTTATTGCTCTATAGTATTGAAAACATTATGTAATATTCTTCATATTATATATAAACATTTTAATCCACTGGTTACGGGTAACGAACTTAGAGCTCAGTACAGTTATGGTTAAGTGTTGGGTTCCTTAATGGAGTCATGTCAGGAAGGCCTTGTAATAATAATTGCAAATACTCTGTTTGCTAAAACTACTAAGAGTATGAAGTGTAGGTAATAACTTGTTATATTGATAAGATCTCTTCTCCGTTGCTGCTGGTCTAATAGCAGGGGAGAAACTCTTATATTTATATCCCGTGTGAGTGTCCGCGGCTAGTACATCTACTACCTATGCTAACGAAGTACCTCTGCAACAACTACTAGTCTTTAGTCTTATCAATCCTGAGTGTGAACACTTGTAGACCCTGAATACTTCCCCGCTTCTGGCCATTCAGCTTATTTTAACTCTGTCTTCCTGAAAGTGTGCAAAACTCTGCCAGTCGGAAGTTAATGATGCCATTAGCCATATGAACTTAGTCTGAGTATGCTGTCCAAATGTGAACATACCAGTTGTTCCTCTGCTACCAAGGTGATCAGTCTCAATATCAGATGATGGTGACAATGCAGAGGCATGACTGCATTATCTTCACGTAGAGTTGGTAGGCTTAGTGCTACATCGCTTCTTTGATTTGCCTAGTGAGATATTCTTGCAGCTACATCTTCTTGTAACGACCCTGCTGGATCTTACAGTAGACTTAGTCTTATCCCATACCGGAGGCCAGAAGGGTTACGGTTAGGCTAGTCTAGTAACTCTACCGAAGGGTTACCATGTGGACTAAGCAAATGGTAATACTTAGACTGCGAACTAGAAAGGTATACCAGGTAGGTAGGGAAAGTCTACGCTGTGAGTTCGGAAGGTCTACGCGGGTTCCGGCAAGTTACCCTACCTTAGGGAGTATAGTTACACTAATTTGGCAAAGTGGTTACCCTACTTTTAGATAGGAGTTACCCTACCTTGGGAGTAAAATGTTATGCAAAGATACGGGAAAAGTCATAGGAATATTTGTTACACGAGATTATATATGAGGTTCGAATATGGGCTCAATCGCGTAATCGGTTGTTGAGTGACGAACTAGAGAAAATCTCGCCTAGGATGAACATTGGAAAATCTGTGTCCAACACCCGCTTCTGGCCCCGATGTACAGACAATGCGTCATGGACCAACTGAAGGGTAGTTACTAGTTTACTAGTAAAAACCTATGATTGAAAACAGTAGCGTAATACCGTATATGTTATCGCCATCCGGATGACTGAAAGCTGTTCACAGGGTATATGAGGGGGCATGGGGCGATCAAATGGCAACATGAAAGGTTTTTCTTGAATGCTTACGCCGCTGATACTTATAAGCCTACCGAGGTAGGTATGAAAGGTATACCGGAAGCCGGGAAGGCCTCCGGATAGGTGGTAGACCTTCGACTCCAGTATGTTCCAGAAAGACTGTAAGATGGCTGGAGGTTGTTAGCGAGCTCAAGATCGTAGTAGTCTTATGTTGGTAGACGTACTTAATGTCAATAGCTGCGGATAGCGTGTTAGGCATATGCAGTCCCAACACCCCCCTCTGGCCCCGATGTAGGGCCCGGGCGTTGTCTGCAGCATGGTATGAAGTTGCTAGTTACCAGCAAAAATCTTGGAATTGGCAACTTCACTATAACACCGTATACATTGTCGCCGTCCGTCCAACCGGAAGCAGTTCGCAGGATATATGAGAGAGGTAGTGAGCTCTGTTCATACAACTGGAATCTAGTATGCAATACAAAAGATACCAGAACGAACAGAAAATCCTACAGAATAATATTATGATATGGCGCTTCATGTTGACCGACTACGAATAGTCATTGGTCTACAACCAACGGATGAGAGTCAAGGAGACGTAGCTGTGAGAACTTCTCGCTAGGCAAATCAAGAAGCGAGGGAGCACTAAGCCTACCGACTCCGCGTGAAGATAATGCAGTCATGCCTCTGTGTTGTCACCGGTGTCTGATATTGAGACTGCTCACCTCAATGACAGAGGAATGACTGGTATGTTCGCATTTGGGCGGCATACTCAGACTAAGTTCATATAGCAAAGGCATCGTTAACTTCCGACTTGCGGAGTCTCACACACCCTCAGGAAGACGAAGTTATAATAGCTGAATGACCAGAAGCGGGGAAGTATTCAGGGTTACGAGTGTTCGCACTCAGGATTGATAAGACGAAGGACTAGTAGTTGCTGCGGAGGTACTTAGTTAGCATAGGTTTTAGATGTACCGGCTGCGGAAACTCACGCCGGATATAAATATAAGAGTTCCTCCCAAGCTATTAGACAGACAGCAACGGAGAAGAGATCTTATCAATATAATAACTTATTATACACACTTCATACTCTAAGTAGTTTTAGTGAACCGAGTATTAGCGATTATTATTATTACAAAGCCTTCCTGACAACACTCCATTATCAAACACATTAACGCTTAACCATACTCTGCCAAGTTCTGAGTTGGATACCAGTAACATAGCGCCTGTTCAAGCCAATGGCTTAAGTACCTCATCACGGGAGTCGGTAGACCAAGCTACCGTATCGAATACAGTAGAAGACAATAGACTTGTGAACGTAGTAATACTATTGAGTGGTAGTTTACAGGACTTGCATAGATGAATACGAATGGGACATTGAGTTCAATATTAGACTAGATTCTCAGTAACCTGTTAGTTCGCCACTAACAGGACAACGATGTGAAGAGTTTTCTCCTGCAGCTGATTGCATGTATCGGGATGCTGCATGAACACTTTACACCAGATAATGAACTAGCAGAGCCAGCTGACCTTGGGTAGAATGTTAGCCCGAGGCCTAGAAGAGATGGGCATGCTCGCGATAGTGGTGAGCTTAGGAGTGATGGAGAGGGGCTGGCAATATAATTCTACTTAAGTATATGCGAGACCTCTTCTCCTAAGACGATCAACTATTCTCTCGAGAACTTATTAAGTCAAGCTGCGGCTTAACAATATTAAGTTTCACCATTAAGGTTTTCTCTCTTACATATTTGTTCTTCCCTTGCGTACGAAGAAAGATTCAGTACGGCCGCATCCTTGGGATCTATCTTCCCACTGGGAGCCCCAATTACACTCCTCAAATCCAGTCCTTTCTTGTAGACCTATGACTTATTCGTAGTCGGTCAACGTAAAGCGTTACCTATTTTTTGTTTGGTAGGCTTTTCTGCTCACCCAGATACCTTATGTATCGTATACTGGATTCCAGCTGTATGCGCAGTGCACACTACTGCTTTCATATATCATGAGGACAGCTTCTGGTCGGACAGATGGCGACATCGTATATGGTGATACGGCGAGGCCACCAATTCCATGATTCTTGCTGTTAATTAGCAACTTCACACTGTACTGCAGGTGATGTCCAGGCCCGTTATCAGGGCCAGAGGGGGATGTTGGAACTGTATATGCCAAACACTACTTCTAAATATGGTTAGAGTCAAAAACTTGAAAGGAAAAAAATACTTGATGGGATTCTGCTATGAGGGGAAGTAGTGAAGATGAATCCTTTTAGTATAAAAAAGATTGAATAAAGTCTTTTGATCCAGTATTTTGAATTGGGACAGAAGAAGAAATGATTTTAAAATTTTAAACTATACTGAGAAAAGTCCAATGATTTAACTTAAATTCATGGTCCAATTATTCGAGTTTTTATAGTTGTTGCAACTAGGCATTGGGATCAACTTTGAAAGATTGTTTTTGGCGAGGCAGCTTAGTCAGCCTTTCACGAACACTTTTGCCAAGTGATTGTGAGAATAGGAATCTTTTGTATAATGAAGTCTAAAGCTTGGGTAAACAAAAGATGATATTCAATACTTGTTGGAATTGTTTCTAGATACAATTATATCAGAGTCTTTGAATGTAGAATGTAAATCATCTAGCTTCTACATTGATACAAGAAAATAAGAATTGCTATTAGGGCTTTACCTTAGTGTGGACAGCACCTCATGGAGACAAAGAGTAACAGAGTCAAGACTACAACTTGGAAACTTTATAAGATCAAAACATAGTAGAACTTAACTTCAAGCACAATAGAGGGATTTGGGTAGATGTGTAAATTTACGAAGTATTGATTACATACAAACTAATTATTAGTTTTGACTGCTATGACCCACCAGTAAAGAACTAAAGTATATTAAGTACATTCTAGAAGTACTACAGCCTATCTAGTTTTATACCCTGTTGGTGTTAAAAACAGAGGGAGTTATAATATATTGCATATTCTAAGTTAATTAAGAAATCATTGATTATTTAGAAATACAAATTGTAATGATAAAACCAATTAAATATAGTTGAAGATTGATATTTATAAATATTAGTAGAGAGTAAAACTAAAGAAAGCAGTTTATTATAGTAAAACTAAAAATTCAAGAGGCCTTCAGTTCTTTATTAAGCTCTCTTGTTATGATTATAGATTAAAAAGCTGATTAAGTAATATAATTCAGGTATTATACAAGTCATAGGATTTCATTAATTATATTGATTGATGTTATTGATTATATGAGCATTACCTGAGTTTAAGGTTATATGAGGATTTATAGGACTAAAAGATGAGAATTATAATATGTGGGTTAATAGGTCAAATTAGTAACTTATAGTGATTTGATTTTGAAGTAAGTTGTGAGAAGGACTAAATAAGGAGGATGTCAGGTGATATAGATAGTGTCATGCTCCATAGTGGATATTGTCCTCACCTTATCTTTTCCTTATCTGTTAACCACCATTGTGTCTGGTAGGACTCCATCTCATGCACTATTTTTCCAGCTTTTTTTAGGCTTTAAACCTTTATTCCGTTACAAGAAGTCAATCTGACTCAGTCCCCCTTCTGATGCCCCCTTGGCAGAACCACACTCACCATCTCATGATTTCCTCAATGGTATTATGGAGAGAACTAATTGCTTGCTTGATCTTTGACAGACTGATTTCTCTCTCTTTACTCATTCTGACCTCTCTGAGCTTAATGCCTCTGAGATAGTCCTTATCGCCCTCATATGCTCCACTGTTCATAGTTTATCCTACCTGCCTCAGCAGGTTGAGGAGCTCTCTACCTGCATGAATAATGACCTCTTCTCAGAGTTGGCTAAGGTCATTCTACTCCAGCAAGTGTTGTCTGAGGATACCTTTACTTCCCTCCAAGCCTTTAAATATTACTTGTTACAATGAGTCTCCATTCGCCCCTGCTACAGATTGCTTTCCCCCCTCTCCCACCCGCAGTCCCTCCTTACCTTTCTGTCCTACCTCTACCAAATACAATCTTTAAAGGGAAGGAAGTGGCCGTTACGGTCCTTCCTCCCCCCCCCTCCCTGCCCACTTCTAGATAATCTATCAAGTTTGGTCCTGACATTCCACACTCCATATTATAACACTGTCTTGGGGTGGTGGCACAGGGATCTTACAACTTAGGGGGGAGGGAAAATACCCATAAACCTTGGAAAAGGACTAGTTTTGCAAGGAAGCTTGCCTGGACCTCCCTTCTTTCCTTCAGAGACTTCCTAAGTCCTGCCCTCCTCCAGCCTCTATCAACCCATCTACTTTTTACAGCCAGGTTGTAACCTTCTCCTATGGCAGACAGATGAGGAGGAGGGGTAGGGCCAGGGGCTGTGGTGCTCCCTTTGTTGCCCACATTGTAACAGTGGCTTTCTTCGTGCTACATCGCAGAGGACCTCCTTCTTTACTAGCTGTTGAGAGAAGCTTCTTTGCTCCCAGATCCTGCTATGGATCCAACCTCAATGCTTCCCAGCATGTTGCTAACTTCCTAGATATCAATGCTTGGGTTCTTTATAAGGCCAACTCTCCTCCTCCAAAGTTGTTTATAACTGAGGTGACAGCTAGTGGTATTATTAAACTCATTGCCCTAGAATATTTACATCTTGGGTACCTCCTATGTACCACTCTATAAGGCCCTTACTACTAGGTTAAACCAGTCTTGCTGGGTAGACAACAACAATAACATTCCCTTCTATCCAGTCTCAAACCTGGTCCAAATGGCAATCTACTCAGTTCCTCAGGAGTTCCTCTTTGATTTGGATGAGGACCCCCTTCCCTCTCTTTGGGAAAAGAAATCCACAATGCCACAGAGGTCAACATCTACTCTGCCTGCTACCTGAACCCTAAACATGAGAAATGTTTATCAAAAAGCGCCACTTTGATGGTTGTTACAGTTGACTCCTATGATGAACCAGTCTTGGATGGCTATATCTACCTGTATGATAGGAGCAGATGATGTAAAAGAACTTATTTTACTAATAGCTTTACCTAATGCTGGAACTACTGGAGCTTTAGCCACCAAGTCCTGTGGTGCGGGACCACTCATGGGCTCTGCCCTATCTGTGCCCTGGCCCACTCCTGCTCCTCCCACTGTTGCCCTAATCCCCACTTGTCCCAAAGGGGGAAATCTTCATCCAGTCCTGAACTGCTGCCCCACCTCCTTGTCCGTATATGTTAACTGTAGAGGCTACTACCTATCTAACCCTAGGGTTTGTGCTGATAGTCCCAAACTAACCCACCTCACCAATGATTCTGTGCCCTGTACTGGGGATGTGATGGATCACAATAAAGACGTCTGCATTCACCAGCCCTTCCCAGTCCAGCCAGCTATCCCACATACGGGACTAGTGTTAGGCATATACAATTCCAACACCCCCATCTGGCTACAATAATGGGCCCGGACGTCGCCTGTATTATAATACCAGATGTAGTTGCTAGATATCAGCAAAAATCGCGAAATTGACAGAGACCCAGTAACATGGTATACATCGTCGCCGTCTGTCCGACTGGAAGCTGCTCCCAGGATATATGAGAGGGGTAGTGTGCACTACTCATACAACTAGAATCCAGTGTACTATACATAAGGTACCTGGATGAATAGAAAAACATGTCGAACAAATTGAAAGATAAGCATGCTTCACATTGAACGACTATGAGTAGTCAAAGTTCTGAGAGAACGGACGAGAGTTAAGAAGATGTAGTTGCAAGATCATCTCACTAGGCAAATCAAAGAAGTGATGGAGCATTAAGCCTACCAACTCTACATGAAGATAATGCAGTCATGCCTTGGTGTTGTTACTGGTGTCTGATGTTGAGACGGATCTTCTCAATAACAGAGAAATGACTGCTATGTTTGTATTAGGGCGACATATTTTAGAATAAATTCATATGGCAAAGGCATCAATGACTTTCGACTGGCAGAGTCTTGCACACCCTCAAGAAGATGAAGTTATAATAGTCAAATTACTAGAAGTGGGGAAAGTATTCAGGGTCTACAAGTGTCGCTCTCAGATTGCTAAGACAAAAGACACGTAGTTGTTGCGGAGGAACTTAGATAGTGTAGGTATTGGATATACTGGCCGCAGAAACTCGCACGAGATATAAATATAAGAGTTCCTCCCCAGCTATTAGCCGAAGCAGCAACGGAGAAAAGATCTTATTAATATAATAAGTTATTATCTACACTTCTTATTCTTAGTAGTCTTAGTGAACTGAGTATTTGTAATTACATTACAAGACCTTCCTGATATTACTCCCTTATTGAATACGTAATGCATAACCATACACTACGGAGCTCTGAGTTGCTTACCCGTGATACTATATTGATAGTCTCTCTGTCCCTGAGGCACAAATCGACACCAACTGTGTCAAATGATCTTGATCATGCATGAAATTATTCTTAGCTACTATTTGTTCTTTATCCTACAGGACAAGCAGTCTACGTAAGTGCTACTCAAACCAATTACGGGTTATTTGACAACTCCTAAAGAGGAGGACGAATACGACGATTTCGCACCTAGTAGGGAAGGCAGTGTTGTACTAGCTGGCGCTAGTAAACCTGTCGTAGCCACACGCCGGCAGAAAAATTCCAAAACCGAAGGACAGCAAACAAAACATAGAATTGAGTAATCACAGAATGGACTTACCTGGAAACACACCTTCGGTGGAATAGTTCCAAATTTTGACATCAAAGTTACCCCAACCCCACTGGCCAAGAAAGGTCCTCGTAGTTGGTAAGAAAGCCATTGTGGAGAAAATACAACATCATATAAAATGGATACGTCAAAGTATCGAAGATCAAGGAATAAATCCTTTCACAGTTAAGGTCCTACGCAATACGACTGTCAAGGACGGTTGGATAACTGAATGATTTCTACTCTACTACCTGGTCAACGATTTGAACACAAACTCCGAGACCTACACTGATATGGCATTAAGGTTGACAGGTGAAGACAAACCTATGGGAGGGGATATAGAGGAAGAAGAAGTTGACCAAGTTCCAACCACCACTTTTGAACAACAATTTGTTCCTGGAAGCTATGTCTCAAGCTGAAGTAGAACACCAGTGGTACAGCTCGCTTCAAGAGTTGATAAAAGGTGATCACAATCTAAGATCAGCAGGTTGCTACAACTAATGCCAGGAAAACAAACTAGACAATTGCGCTGATCTCTTGAAAAGATAATCAACTCCACTCATTAGACCTCAATACAAGACCTGACGGATAGCGCGAGATTTCCTAACAGAGCTTGACTCTGTAATAGGGGGTATTGACTGAACGGCCAAGAAGACACAAGACCGACAACATATTACCTTTAATACTTTGTCAAACTCTCAACAACACTTAGTGGGAGACCTAGAAGACCTTAGGACAACGGTAAAGGACGGAGAAGAACTAGTGAATGAGGGACTAGAGAATCTCCAGAAAAACCATGCTATGGTCACCTTGGCACCTGGCACTGCATGGGACAGAGCAGAATTAAGGAGAATAACGGAAGCAGAAAAGATTCGTCAATAATAGGAGTGACGACAAGAAGTCAGTCAACAATTACATACCAACATAGGAACAACTGATGCACAATCCTTTGCTCATGACATGCTGGAACAAGAAGTTAAGACCTTGTAATCACATGGTGATGAATTAGTAAGAGCAATAGTGGTACAAAAAAAGGTAACTGAAGATGTCGAAGAAAGAATAGCAAGAGACCATTAGGTAGACTGAGAATTCGAAGTCCGCAATGATGCAGAGATCCGTGAATTGAAAGAACAGTTGGAAACCTAATCAGCCAAGGTTAATGAAGGTCAAGCAGACGGAGGAGGAAGGGATCCACCTCAAAGGTCTGCACCTGAAGAAAGTCAAGCTCCTTAAGAAAACAGGAAGATGAAAGGAATAGCTCCTGAAATACTGGAAACAGAAGCAGGGCATAGTGGTGGTGGGAAAGGACCAGTAGAAGGACCAAGGAATACCCCGGGACGTCCTAATAATGACGATAATGATAGCGAATCAAGTAGGTCCTCAGACTAAGAAAGCTACAACGATCCTGATCAGGATGGATGAAAATGGCAATGAAGACGGCGGTGGTTTAGACGAGAATTAACGCCAGAACAAGACTTGGACTTCAAACGAATGCAACTAGTTATAGACCCAGCAAGTAAAGGAATAGCCGATGCAAAAAAAGAAAGATGCCATACTAACACAATTATTCGAGGCAAAGGACTACCAGAATGCGAAGACATGGTTACTCCAATGTGAAGATTACTTATGACAGAACACACAATATTGGGAAAAACACATGTATAGGATACTATATGCAATTAGATGAACAAAGTGAGAAAATCTTGCACATTTCACAAATGGGTATTGATGCGCTATGACTGGAGAATTAGGCTATGAAAGGACAGAGGGGCTCATCCTAGAGCAATGTTTCTGTTAAGAAATAACAAACCAATATGCCAGTACCACAGAGGACCGTGAGGAAGTACGGGATATGGGTAAAGTCAAATACTAGGGAAAATTTTCCAATCTCCTATTAAAAATGTAAAACCTTAATATTAAGGTACAATTAACTGGTATTGCTTGGTGGAAATAATTAGAAGATATGGTACTATTACAAATAGTGGAAAGACTGTCCTTAAAAAAGTATGAACTCGACACAGAATGGTTGGCAGCATTGAGAGAATGTGGGGAACAATATGAAGACTGGAAACTAGATCAACAAGTCTCTACCTGAGAGCAGTCAAACCAAGCCAAGTCAAAAAAGCGGAAGGACCGTGATGACGAAAAAGTGGACACAAACCTACCAACAAATGCAAGCAGTACACTAAGGCTGAACGAGCAGCATATAAGGCTACCAAACAAGAAGGTAGGACCTCAACATTGAATAAGGCTGATAAGGCGGAAAAACCCACAGAATGGGAAAAAATGCACAAGGGCATTCCTGAAAACCTCATTGATGCCAGAAAATAGGATATGGGATGTACACAATGTGGCTTAACGAACTGTAAATGGAAGAATTGTGGGAAGGATGGGCAAGTAATGGCGATCCAATGCGCTACTTCGAAAGGAACCCGAAAAGAGGACCGAAATGACCATCAACGTAATAAAGCTCGGCAGCAAGTAAATCTGGTCATTGGAAACCAACCACCTCCTCTTCAGGTACAGGTCGCAAGGGTAGCAAGGCCCACAAGAGTATGGGAAAACCTTTCGGATCATGAAATGGAGGATTAAGGAAGATTGGCACCAATGGCGGCAGTGATCAGGTATTCTATATGTCTGGTGCTCAACAAGCATGCATGTCTATAGAAATAGAAGAAATAATACGAGGAAAACCAGTCCCACCATCGGGGGGTAAGGGCTCCCGACACATCAACTATGAAAAATGAATGATGGTAGTCAGACACGTGTTCCAGAAACTTAGAGGTTTCGGATAAGGACCAACTTGGGACTAAAAACAAAGTCAGAAGAAATTATAATAGGGAGAGTCAGAAGAGGTGGGGGAGACAACATTGAGACAATAATGAGGCACATTTCACTCAGACACTCTTTATCCTTACTGGCACAGGCCAGATGTGTCGGAGACAAGGCTTTAGACTTATCCCTCAAGTACAGTCTCCATTGAATTGATTCGCAGGTACTGATATATGAATTCTGTAACGGATAGAGTCTCAAGAAATGAGGGTGGAGGACACATGCGGGAAGGATAGAACATGGTAATTGGTCAGCTCTTTGCACCCAATGGCAATACTATGTACCTAATTGGATGATTGTGGATATCCCCCAGACAGGACATGCAGGTTGCAAAAGCAGGATGTGGGGGAACCCTTCGGCAAGGGGTAAAGACTGCTGGCAGTAGGCTGCGTGATGACCTAAAAATAAAGTTGTGGATGGAGAGAAGGGCATGCAACCTGAAAACTGCTTAGTCTCTTCTGGAGTGTTGATGAAATATCAAGAGACCAGGTTAAAAGTTCTATTGGAAGAATTCACTAATGGAATTAGTTTGGGTGAGGAAGTCTAATTGATCAAAACTATGTGGGCATGGTCTTAAACATCCACGAAAATGTCACAAAAACGAAGAGCCAATCCATTTGTCAAAGTAGAAAAAAGGGCAATGATGCCACGATGACAAGGATACAATTGCCAAGAAGGCATATCGCATATCGAAATGAAAGGGAAAAGGATCCAGATTCGTGTATTATTAGATTCTGGTTGTAACATCTTCCTGATCAACGCTCGCCTTGTACAAGAATATAATATTCCTCACAAAACAAGATAAAACCATACCAAAATCTTAGGATTCGATGGATCCGCCACCAGGAGCGGTGGAAAACACTTTACTTGTCCACTATAACTAGGGATTAGGACAAACTCTCATTGATCGGAAATTTCCTGCGAAATTGCAGGCACAGGAAACTGTGACCTGATTATTCCATTTGGATAATGTAAGAAACGCCACATGACAAATATCGAAACCCAAGGAAAATGGTATTTCCCGGAAGACTCATGTTAAGACCACATGATCGACGAAGAACTGGGAGAGATGTGGGAATATGACGAAACTGTAGTATTCGACAAATACGAGCAGGTTATTTGTCGAATACAGTGTAAGAACGAACCAGTCGAAATCATCCAACGTAGAATTCTTGAACACTACTGTGAGTATGTTCAACATTTTGAAAATGAAGTCGCAACGCAAATGCCTCCGTGGAGAAAATGGGATTCCGCTATTAGGATTAAGGAAGAACTTGAAGAAGAATCTCCTTGGACTCCTATTTATCCGTTGTTGTTAATGCAACTACAAGAACATAGAAAATACTAGCGTGAAATGCTACGGCAAGGAAAGATTTGGCCAAGTCAATCACCAGCTGGTACACCAATCCTTTTGGTACCAATGGCAGATATTAAGCTGCGACTAGTTTTCAATTACAGAGGTCTGAACTTGGTCACCAACGTGGATAGGTACCCAATACCTATCATGAGAGAACTCAGGGACTGTGTAGAAGGATCCCAGATTTTCTCAAAAATCGACTTCAATAAGGGGTATTACTTGGTACGAATGGCTGAAGGAGATGAATAGAAGACAGCGTTCAGATGCTGTTATGAACACTACAAGTACATGGTAATGCCTTGTGGATTAATTAACGCGCCCACTACCTTCCAATCAATGATGTATGAGGTACTTGGCAAATGTTTAGACCAAGGAGTTGTCGTCTACCAGGATGATATTCTGATATACGGAGAAAATGAGAAGGATCATAATCGACTGGTCAAAAACATTTCGCGGAAACTAAAAGAGAACCAACTGGTGATCAATGTGGAGAAATCCGTGTTCCAGGTCATGGAATGAGAATTCCTTGGCTACATTATTATTACCAAAGATGTGGAGATAAGTGAATGAAAGGTCAAGTCCAGAAGTGAATAGAAGGTGCCAAGCTTGATATAGGAAGTCAAGATCTTCATTGGGCTTGCAAATTTTTACCGACAGTTCATACAAAACTTCTCCATGATATTCAAACCAATTACGGAAACCCCAAAAAGTGACACTGTACAATTTTTCTGGGGACATGAGCAGAACAAGGCTTTTGAAGTTTTAAAAGAAAAATTTGTTACTGCACCTATACTTTGTTATTTCCATGCTAGTTTGGACATGGTGGTAGAAACTGATGTTAACGATTTCGCCCTTGATTGTATTCTGTCCCAGTTCCAAGACAAGAAATTACAGCCAGCAGCGTTTCATTCACGAAAATTAAATTCTGCAGATTAAAACCATGAAATTCACGACAAGGAACTATTAGCGAGAATTGGAAGCATTCAAAGAATGGAGATGTTACCTTTTAGGAACTGAAAAACTGGTTACAGTCTATATAGACCACCAAAATCTGCAACATTTTCTTTGCATGAAGAAATGGAACAGAAGACAGATCTGTGGGGTAAAAGGATTCACTGAATATAACTGCAAGGTCGTATACTGACCAGGTACAAGAGGAGGAAAACTGGACACATTAAGTAGACAGCATGAGTACTATCTATGGGAGGGAGCTGTGCATAGTGAGTAATCTATTTCGAAACCTTAACATTTTTAATCTCCTTGACTTCAACAGAAAGTAATGAAGATGAAGGAATAGAAATGAAAGAGGAATCGCCAATGCAGCACAACATACGGATTAAAAAATTGTGCAAAGTAGCCACAATAGCAACAAAATGATCAAGGATGGCTGCTGGTCATGACCTCTATGCTCTAAACGATGCTGTACGCCTGGCAAAAAGACAGTTACTGATGGATACTGGTATAGCTGTCAGACTACTATGAGGAACTTACAGGAGAATCGCGTTTCACAGTGGATTCACAAGCAAGAACGGAGTGGACATCAGAGCTGGACTTGTTGATGCAGACTACACTGGAGAACTCAAGGTACTCTTACGAAACCACAGCTTTAAGGACTACCACGTACGAAAAGGCGACCGCATAGTGCAACTGATAGTAACTCAAATTGACAACTTGGAAATGATAGAAGTCAATGAGTTTGACCAAACAGAATGTGCAAGCCATGGTTCCAGAAGTACTGACTTTATTTCCACTTGGATGTTAGCAGCAGAAACCTCTATGCCTGCAAAAAGTATAGTACAAGCAAATCCAAGAAATAACCAATACCTTGACAAATAAGATGAACAATACAATCCTCAATTCCGACAAGAAAGAGTCTTAATGTTTAACTCTGCTCTCTTATAAGTAGAAATGAAGATATTTAATATATTTTTTTTACTGAATTCCTGGACCAAGTCTTGGTTGCCGTAGGGTAAGACGTAGAATGGATAGAGTGACAAAAGGAATTGGAAACCTTGGAACATGATGGGAAAACATTGCCAAAACAATGAAAACTAATAGAAGGGTTCTGTGACTACCGAAATCACGTCTATGTGCCCAGCAATGAGGAATTTTAAACAGTAATTGCAACAGGATGCCATGACTCGAATGTGGCAGGACATTTCAGTCAAGAGAAGACTGTTGAAATAATCACGCAAGATTCTCACAGAACAGATTTGGCAAATTGGATAAACGACTACGTACGGTTATGTGATAAGTATCAGCACAATAAGTGTCCAGAACAGGTCAGGTACAGGTTTATACAACTGCTACAGGTTCTTTACGCAGCATGGATGTCAATATCTACTGACTTTATTACCCATCTACCAGAATCACAAGGGCATACACGAATTATGGTTGTAGTAGACCAATTTACCAAAGTGGCCTATTTCATTAGGATACATGAGAATGCAACTGCCAATGATGTGGCCAAAGCTTACATACAGGAAGTATGGAAACTACATGTATTGCCAACTGAGATAGTATTGGACATGGACGCTGAGTTTTCTCGTGAATTTTGGGAATCATGGTGCAAGCTATTGGGAATAAAACGAAAAATGTCTACCACATATTACCCGCAAACAGACGGACAAGTAAGAGAGAAGCAACTAAGTGCTAGAAGAATACCAACGTAATTTTGTCAATTACGATCAGGACGATGGGTACCAGCTGCTCCTGTTAGTGGAGCATGCATATAACAATTCAGCCACCAACGCTCACAAAATGTTGCCATTCTTCCCATATTATGGGTTCCATCCACAGAATGAATGGAGGAAAGAAAAAGAAGCTTAAAACCAAGGAGCTACAATATACACACTTTGGATGAAAACAATATACCAGAAAGCTGCTGAGACATTAGAACATAATAGAGAAGCCATGAGGAAATACTGCGATAAAAAGGCAATGGAATAGCTGGACATAAAAATCGATGACAAGGTGATGCTGAACGGAAAAAACATATTCTTCAAACGACCATCTAAAAAGCTAAGTCCTAAGCTTTATAAAGACCATTGGAAGTCTAAAAAAAGGAGGGTGCTCGTCATACAAACTAAGTATTTCCGATTGCTGGCATATTCACCCAGTTTTCTGTGAATTGCTACTGGAACTATAGGGAGTATCAATTCGTGCAGGAACAGACCAACCCCCACGAGCTCCGAAGGAGATCGAGGAAGACATGGAATGGGAGATAGAAAAAATAGTAAAGAGTGAAATAATTGCGTACACTAGGAAGGTTCGCAGATGTAATGTACACATGCAGGAACTAAGGTATTTTGTGAAGTAGAAAGGTTGTTCAGAGAATGAGAACACCAGGGAACCACTCGGAAGCATGGAACATGCTCAGGAAGTGGTCGAGAGTTTCCATAGAGAAAACCCTGAAATGCGGGACAGGACAGAAGTAGAGTGGTACGAAAGGTTTTCCTGCTGTGGCCAAGCAAATTCGGAAGGCATTTTTACTCTATGATACTGAGTTTTAAAAAGAAATAAGAGAAATTGAATAAAGAATGACTCAAGACGAACTTACGGTGGAGGGCGCTCATATTAGGCATATGCAAAATCCAACACTCTCCTCTGGCCCCGATAAAGGGACCGGACGTCACCAGCAGCACCATGTTTAGTTGCTAGCTACTAGCAAAAATTGCGAAATTGATGGCCTCACTGTAATACAGTATACGTCATTGCCATCTGACCAACCGGAAGATGTTCCTAGGATATATGAGAGTGGTAGTGTGCACTACTCATACAACTGGAATCCAGTAGACTATACATAAAGTACCTGGATGAATAGAAAAACCTGCTAAATGAATCGAAAGCTAAGAACACTTCATGTTGACCGACAACCAGTAGTCGTAGGGCTGTGAGAACGGACGAGAGTTAAGAAGATGTAGCTCCAACGTCATCTCGCTAGGCAAATTAAAGAAGCAATGTAGCACTAAGCCTACCAACTCTACATGAAGACAATACAGTCATGCCTCTGTGTTGTTACCGGTGTCTGATGTTGAAACTGATCATCTCGATAACAGAGAAACCACTGCTATGTTTGTATTAGGGCAGCATATTTCAGATTGAATTCATATGAGAAAGGCATTCATGACTTTCGACTGGTGGAGTCTTGCACACCAACAGGAAGATGAAGTTATAATAGTCAAATGACTAGAAGCGGAGAAAGTATTCAGGGTTTATGAGTGTCGCTTGCAGATTTCTCAGACAAAAAACGAGTAGTTGTTGCGGAGGTACTTAGATAGTATAAGTATTAGTTGTACCGGCCATGGAAACTCACGCGGGATGTAAATATAAGAGTTCCTCCCCGGATATTAGCTGAAGCAGCAATGGAAAAGAGATCTTATCAATATAATAAGTTATTATCTATACTTCTTACTGTTAGTAGTCTTAGTGAACTGAGTATTTGCGATTACATTACAATTCCTTCCTGACATTACTCTGTTATTGAATACCTAATGCTTAACCATACTCTACAGAGCTCTGAGTTGGTTACCTGTAACAACTAGCTCCTGCATTTGAGGAGGAAACCCCTTGCCCTATTCCTGGTTGACATTTTGACCATCCCAACCTAGGACATGCTGGCCCCCTACTCCTGGTATGGGCTGCCACTTCTACCCTCATGCCTAAACTCCTGATGTCTTAACCCCACAATAATGGCTTCCTCCTACTTGCTACTCTCTGCACAGTGCTGGTCATACCACATGCTATCCATTGTTCAATACAACTCCCAGGGAAGATGGCATGTATTCCTTGGCTTCAAGTTGTATTATTCTATTTCTTTGAGATCCTTCTCTCACTATCATGTTTTGCAGGATCCTCTAGTCTTCTGTGACAATCCTTTCTGCTTTTCTGGTTTTAAGTCTTTTTATTCCTCCAATTATCAGCAAAGAAGCAATTTGTGTCCGTTGTGTTGAAATTCCTGATTCATTTCATTTGTATATTTCACATGATAATAGCGTATATTCTCATACTTAGTTTATGTCTCAGCTAAACCTATACACTGCTGTAACGACCCTGCTTGATCTTAGAGTAGACTTAGTCTTATCCCATGCGGGAGCCTGGAAGGGTTACAGTTAGGCTAGTCAAGTAACTCTACCAAAGGGTTACCATGTGGACTAAGCAAATGGTAATGCTTAGACTGCGAACAAAAAAGGTATACCAGGTAGGTAGGGAAAGTCTGCGCAGCGAGTTCGGAAGGTTTCCGAGAGTTCCGGCGAGTTACCCTACCTAAGGCAGGTAGTTACCCTATCTTAGGGAGTTTAGTTACCCTACCTAGGCAAAGAGGTTACCCTACTTTAGGACAGGAGTTACCCTACCTTGAGCGTGAAAGGTGACGCGAAGTTTTGGAAAAGTCCTAGGAATGTTTGTAACGCAAGATTATATAGGAGGTTCGAACCTGGACTCAATCGGGTAATCCGTTGTTGAGCTACGAACCAAAGAAAATCTTGCCTTTGGCGAATATTGGAAAATCTGGGTCCAACACCCCCCCCGGCACCGATGTACAGACAATGGTTCATGGGCCAACTGAAGGGAAGTTGCTGGTTTACTAGTAAAAGCCTATGATTGAAGACGGCGGCATAATACCGTATACATTGTCGCCGTCCTTCCGACCAGAAGCTATTGGCAGGATATATGAGGGGGCATGGGGCGATCGAAAGATTACATGAGAAGTTATTCTTGAGTGCATACACCACTGATCCTTATAAGCCTACGGTGGTAGGTATGTAAGAGATACTGGAACCCCGGGAGGCCTCTGGTTAAGTGGTAGACCTTTGACTCCCATATGTTTCTGAAAGACTGTAAGATGTCTGGAGGTTGTTAGCGAGCTCTAGATCGTAGTAGTCTTATCTTGACTGAGGTGCTTATCGTCAGTGGCTGCGGGTAGCTCCCCCATATGCCAACGGCTTAAGTACCTCGTCACGGGAGTCCATAGACCAAGCTATTGTGTCGAAGACAGGAGAAGATGATAGACTTGTAAAACATAATGGTACCACTGAGTGGTTGTCTATGAGACTTGCATAGACGAGTATGTACGGGGCAGTGAGTTCGATATTAGACTAGCTTATCAGTAACCTGTTAGTTCGCCACTAATAGGACAACGATGTGAAGAGTTTTCTCCTGCAGTTGAATGCATGTATCAGGATACTGTATGAACATTTCACGTTGGATAATGAACTAGCAGAGCCGGCTGACATTCGGTAGAATGTTAGTCTGAGGCCCTGTGGAGATGGGCATGCTCGCGATGGTGGTGAGCTTAGGAGTGATGGAGAGGAGCTGGTAATATAATTCTACTTAAGTATATGCGAGACCTTTTCTCCCAAGGCAATCAACTATCCTCTCAAGAACTTATTGAGTAAAGCTGCGGCTTAACGATATTAAGTTTTACAGTTAAGGTTTTCTCTCTTACATATTTGTTCTTCATTTTGCGTACGAAGAAAGCTTCGGTACAGCCGCATCCTTGGGATCCATCTTCCCACTGGGAGCCCCCGTTACAACTGCGGACATTACTACAGCTAGGACATTTATTTCCAATTTCTTTAATATTTCCTGATAATGATTACAAGTTATTACATTTGTTTTTTTTTAGTACTGAAAATATTCCGGTAACTTATGAATATTTTATGCATCATTCTTGGTCATCAGATTCATAATATCCTTGCATATTTTTCACACCACTACGCATCCACATATGTTTTATGAGATTATATTGGCAAGTTTCTCCGCGGTAAAACAAGCTCACACTTTTGTTCTTCCTATGTTTTCCCTATTTTTCTCTTGGTTACCAAGGGATACAGGGATTATGTGCACCTGTATATATATAGGAGTTACCGCCCATCATCTCACTTAAGAGTTGTAAGGAAAAGAACTACGACCAATCTACCTTCATACCATCTACCTCCTCACTAAGCGTGCTCATAGTATACACTTTATACTGTGTTCCTATTCCCGTACAAAGTTATTAAGATCACACTGTTCACAATTTCAACACGATGATCTGAACCTGCATCTGGACAGAAACCATTCATCCATTGAGCCCTGTTCATTACCTTCTTCCTGATACATCCACGTTACCAGCCTGTGCCTACTGCATTGTATAATGTATTTTTACCTTATCCCCTGCTCAATGAAACTTGTACTGACCGATTTTGTCCATACTTGTTCTTTTGTATTCATTCCGTTCCGCACCTTCTCTCTCCTCCTACTCTTGCGTTTATCAGCGTGCAGGCCCACTGCCACTTTTCCCGCCAAGCAAGTACTCAATTCAACCTTTTATATCTGACAATAGTGTAGTCTTTCTCTTCTGCCCACTGATATCATAGTTCTTCCTTACTATCTGCTGCCCTTCTGGGGACCCTAGCGTTCTTTGCTTTAGAAGTTTATTCTTCTAAGGGCTGTTCTAGGCCTCTCCTTACTGCATTAGCAAAATTAATTACTTGTGTCCTGTGCGTCCCGTGTGGCTGACACTCAGGACGCTCTCAAGGTAAACAGTTAAGCAGGATGTGACGTCGGACCGATGTCGTGTCCTGATCGTCTTTGCATCCCTGGCAGCGTCCTCACACCACCCAGACAAGGAACCCTACGTCCTGTGCGTCCTGACCACCCCTGGCGTTTTGTCATTTCCCCCTGACGACATCTGATCCTTGCGTCGTGCGTCTGGGTGTAGTCTGATCCTTGTGTCTTCCACCCAGACAATTGCTAATCATGAAGTTTCTCTTCCTGACAACTGCCGCCCTCGTCTAGTGCCTCCTACTTTACTGTTCAGCGCATGTTGCATCCTGATATCTTCTTGCTCCCCTGCGTCCAGACTTCTTCCGCCCTTGCCCCATTACATTATAATTCTATAATTCTACTCTCTGTTGACCTGGCATGGCTTTGTGCCTCACTCCTGTATCCGGACGACATTGGGATCTTTGTCTGCATTGTGCAATGCGCCCAGACCCTATTCTGACATCACCGCCGTGCCTGTTCACACTACTGTCCATCATCTGGGCAGCCTCCCAATGCGCTCTGGCGTGCAGTTTAAAGTGCTTTACAGCATCCCATGTTCCTCCTAATTGTTTATGTATCACTCTACGATCATGCTGGCATCCACATGAGTACTCTTCTCATGGATCAGATTATCCATTCAATTTTACATATATGCTATTTGCCCCTGCTCCGTACCCATTTCCACATCACATCACATCACTGTTGGACAAATGGAATCTGTTAATCCTTCATCCCACTTAAGTTCAATGGGCATCGCTCCCCTGTGCCCCACAATCATCATTGTATGGCTGATGATTACTCAACCACGCCTCATCCTCCTGCACTTTCTCCTATTGCTCAAGCCTCAGTGACAGGCAACAGGACAGAGACGGGCTCATCTCTCTCTTAGGCGTGGGCCCTACCTCTAGCACTCCTGAATCTTGACTCGCCAAATCTGAATCTAGCTGCCCAATCATATGTACGATCGAAGACTGATTGTAGTTGAATCTCGTGTCTCTCTCCTGTGATGGGTTCCCTTGTTCCAAGTTTGACTCCATGGCTGGGGCCTGCCGTTCTGTTTGTTGTGGCATAGTCTCGGCGCCAATTTTGTTGGATTCCCAACTATCCATTTCTGCCTCCACCACTTCCCAATCATCATGATATGCTTGAGTGCGCTTTTCTTCTTTGCCGTGCACCTGGTAGACTCTCGTCTGGATTGCACTCCAAACACTTTGAACAATCTTTTCCTGAATACCTGCTTGAATAGTCGCCCATGTTTTTTTCTGACGGACAAAAAGGTCTTCTGTGTCCAGTGACCAGTCAGCTTTATTCTCCACAAACTTAGTCAAGTCGCCAAATCAAATGTTCGCTTTTTGGATCCGCTGGCACCAAGAAGGCGTAAGCTCAACAGGGCGACAAGCCACTCTCCAAGAATTCAGGGATTATTATATCAGCAAAAAGTGGAGGTGTGTCAGATGCTCCACCATTGCATCTGGACGCAACTGACACCATGGCTTGTGTCTTGGGCATCCTGAGCATCCTGAGCCCTGTTACAACACCACCTGCTATCCTGAGAATCCTGTGACCTTGAAACTAACTCATATCTCCTGGTAGTATCAGAAGGCTCGGCAACCTTGTACCAGCATCCTGAATGTCCTCTTGATACAACACGCTACGTGCACTTCTCAGCACTTAGTGTTTTTCTCAGTACTTAGTGATTTTCTCCTCGCTTTCCTCCTATTGCACCTATTTACCACCACATACTCTCATCCATCACCTCCTTCCTATCTACCCCCTCTCTATACACCCCCTCTATTCACCTCATCAGCTACAGAAGGTTTTATTAAGAGGCTGAATTTATCATTCAGTCAGCAGCTCATTATGTACCCGATCGACGCGCTATTTGGCGATCGAGATCAACTTCACTCTAGCAATCCAACGCACCAAAGAACAGCCCGATCGGAGCCTTCCCGATGGAGCTATAGCCTTTTAAAAGGGACTACTCTGGATACAGAATTAATTTTCGCCAGGCTAGAAAGATCTACTGATTTTGAAGTAGGATTACGCCAGGATCAGGCATGCCCTGTAGACGCCCTTTTGGCGCCCGATAGCCCCGCTCCCTGGCATTCTATCACATATTGGATCGTCCTGATTGGAGCATGTCCCATGCCATGACACCTGATGTGCTGTGAGGGGAATTCAACATGTAGGGAGAACAGCCTGAGGTAGGCCATTAGACTACTGGATAGGGGGATGGGAGGGGGGGGGCTTTATATAGGACTATCATGAAATGCAATAGTGTAGAATAAAATAAATTTTATTTAGCGAGATTTTATGATTTTATTGTGACCTGGGTCAAGAGTGATAAGGTGGATAAGGGGGTAATCTTCAGCTATTCTACCACATCCTGCCCGTGTTCTGACGCCATTCTGTAGATGTGGTATTGTATCCTGATGCATCCTGAAGATTTGGTGGGGCATCTGGTTGCGTCCTGAGCGCCCTGAGTAGTGGTAGTTGCGTCCGGATGTGGTTGTGACACCACTTGCGTCCTATGTCACGATTTGCATTTTGGGCATCCGGTGCATCAGATGCTCAGGAGGCTCTGGATGCAATTTGTAATTTTGGCTGATGTACCTCCAATTACATCTGGCTTGAAGTCCCTTGGCTCCTCGTATATTCCTTTCCGCCACATGTGTAGTGTATGGCAGGGTATCGCACAAGTTAGGCATATCATGGTATCATTGATTCATCTAACAAATTGTGGGTCTGAACTACCACACATTTTGGTCCCGGCGAAATATTGGGTGTAAATCGTGTCCAGAATCTGGGGCGCAAGGAACCGTAATGTCACCCGCTGTGTAGTGTTGAACAGTGGTCAGTATCAGTCACTGTGGGGTTGTCATGTTATAGTAACAAAGCTCGTAGCCTTTCGGGTGGCATGTAAATCTGTCATCTTTTAGCAGATATTGTACCTTAGACACCACTGCTCTGGGGTCCACTGGCAGTTCGTACAATCTTGTAATTTGATTCCTCACACAGTACACAAATTGTGATCGGACACTGGAGTGATTGTTGTGTACCTTCCTGTATTAGTACTACAATCTTCGTCGCGTCACATTCACTTAAGTCCACTTACAATTTTCAACCTCCTCTCCATGGGTTCAATGTGTTCACTATCTGCAACCCTCGCCACAGCCTCATCCCAAACTCTGTGCACCTTGCCAATTAAAATAACTACGTTCGGGAGTGGGTCCTGGAACTAGATGTACCGCGTGATGAGAGCCTTTGCGCACTCAACTATGGCCTGAGTAGCAGCTGACTCTATATGCCGCCAAGAGCTACTTCCTCCCTAGCTCTCCTGCTGTGGTGTACCCATACAGTGCTACCCTACTAGCCTTACTAGTCATCACCTTAGGCTTGAAATAGGAGTGGGAACCCGGTCGGCGTTGATATCCAACCAATAATGTTCTCTTGGGAACGGTCAAGACTACCCTCATCATTCAAACATAAAGCTCTCCATTACCAGACCTGAACGCTGATGCGGAATAAAAGCAGGAACATTGAGACAGTACACTATGGAGAATTTAGGCACAAACGGTAAGGATTAGTGACACAATTTCCCATGAGACACTGGCGACGCCAGAATAGGATTAGAGGTCCTACTTCACATATCGAGGCCTGGGGTTCACACTACTGAACTCTAGAAATAATATGACACTTGTAGGTTTTCACAGTTGGGCGCCCTCAAGGCTAACATGACACGAAGCCGGAGGCAGACCACGGGCACAAGTATCGCTAAATGGAGTCAAGTTTTATATTCTAGCATACAGTAGGTACGAGAATACAAGGTGTGGACGCAAGGGGTGGGTAGAAACAGCAGGCGCCAAAGAGGGGGCCACAAGTCTAAGAACATAGAACGCTAAGGCGAGCAAACACCAGGAAACCACGGATCTAAGAATATAAGATGCCAGAGCGAGCAATCGCTGCAGACAGAAGACAGAAGAAAATGTGATACAAGGCGTCAAAGCGAGCAAACACCAGAGGCAATACAGTAAATGGGAAAAAATCCCACTTGGCCTAAGATGGAAAAAAAGGTGATACAAGACAGCAAACCTTGAACGCGCAAGTACCTGTAGCAATAGTAAAGGTGAAGAATATCCATCCCAGGATGAGAACGGGAAAAAAGGTGATACAAGATGCCAAACAGAGCAACAGAGATAACAATACCATGGAACAAAAAAATGACAATGAAATAAAAATAAAAAAAAATCCGGTGGGGCGAAACAGATTATTGGCGACGTCCTCCACGGTGCTTCTTTCTAGTGCCTTGCCATTTCATTCTCTTAGACGTCGTGGCAACTCAAGAGCTAGGAACTGATGTGGCATCAGGTGCCGAGGAGGTTGCCGAAGGGGGTGCAATTGTGTTAAGTATCTGGAAGGAATAGGGAGATGGCAAAACGAGGTCCAGCGCAGAGGGGGTTGGAGGAGATGGCGCAAAAGTATCTGGGGCAGCGAGTGTAGACCCAGTGGGATGAACAATGTTGGGCTCAGTCACATCATCTACCGCTGGGCGGTCAACTGTCCCGTCATGGCCTTGGCTAGCATAAGTCGACACAGTGTTAACAGCGGAGGTTGTAGAGCGAGCACCAAGGAAGGATGTCAACCACGGTCTTTCCATGAGAATCGCTCTCGTTTGTCTTGCCTTCACTTCATTGGATGGTCCAGAACGTCCAGAGTTTGATACCGCTGAGCGTCTTTGGCCGGAACAGCCCCGGTGTTCTTGGCGGCTGGACTCACCACTTGTACTCGTAACCAGAACAGTTCTTGGTTGGCCGATTGAGTTGTGGGGAGAAGTGAATGACGCCAGGGGTATTGTGCTTGTCGATTGTTGCAGGAGTCCCGGCGTGGCAGACCTGGATAAGCTGGGTGAGGATAACGTGGCCGGGGTCAGTGATCTACCGGCGGGAGCGGATGGACCTGGTTTAGCAGGCGAAGGCGTGTTCCAAGATTCGCTGGAGGTTGTGTTAGATGGATGGGGCGAATAGGTCTTAGTCCTTGATATGTAGGAGTCCCTTTGTTCGCCCTATGTGTGTGATGAGTAGTGTTTTTATTATGGTGACTGAATGAGCGGTGAGTTTCAAAACATACGTCACTTTGATCGTTTTGGTGGTAATCGCTCTGGCACCTAGCGACTCCTGAGATTCCTCACCCTCCTCATCCTCACACAAGTCCCGGACCTCATCGTCACTGGCATCTTCCTTCCCAATCCAGTCCTCGAAAAGGTCATCTTTACCGCTATATTCCCAGATGCCCTGGTCAAGAAACGGATTTTGTCCACCCTCAGGTTCCGGCGTCTGCCCAGGGCCCTCTCCATCGTCTTGGTGTGCCTCCAGGAGGAGGAGATCCCGTGGATCTTTGCTCTCCTGGTGGTTTACCAGACGCCATGCCTAAATGTCTTCATCTTCGTACAAGAAGATGAGATCCGACATTGGGAGAGGAACTCGGGGCTCCTGACACAAGCTCCGTGTGCTGTAACTAGTCACACCAATCAGATATCTGGGTTGCGCAATTTCACTTTCAACTCTTTGAGCCTTTATCACCCGCAGCTGACACTGCATTTCCGGAGCCTCCAGGACGCTCCACGCCACACCGCAGGCAGGGTCAGCAGGATATCAGGTGTGATCTAAGGAAGCATATTCCGCGGCAGGAGCCCCCTTTCTACAGACAATATGATTGCTTATCCCCTGTGGTCAAAAAGGAGACCTCCAATTCGCTTTGACAACTAAGATTGTTTAGTACAATGATGGATGAACTTCAGAGGTCAGAATGCCTACTCCCACCCCCTTCACGGATGCCAACATTTTCTGGATCCGCGTTGTGACGCTCAATCGTCGTTTGAAGTTTTTTACCCACCTCTTTGACCAGAATTTTCACATGACGTTCGAACACATCAAGGTCAGTTTTCCGGTAGCCTGTGTTTAATATGTTCTGCTTGGTGGCGAGAGGAGGAAGCTAGCGGGGCAATTTCAGGATGGACGCAGATTGATCCTTGGTCAGGCTTGCAGGGTCCCAAGTGTGCTGAGTGATGTACGCTTTGACATCTTGACGCCAGTTTGTATACTGGGTGGAGACCTGTTGGGGGTTTGGGAAGCTGCACCAGCTTTTGGCATAGGAAATGCCGCTGACCCAGCCTCTGTCAGGTGCATGTCAGCTAAGTTTAATGAAAAAAAATTAAAATGAAAAGAAAGGTCTTTCACTCACCGGGAATCCTCTAGCATTGGTACGAATTTCGGTTTCCCCAGATTGCGACTAGCATAACACATTAAACATTGGGCAGATGCGCTGGGGCATACAGTCGTTAGGATAAATGGACTTAGGATTATTACATACCTGTTTTCTGTAGTAGCTGTGGTAGTTATAGCAAGCTGCCAAGATTATCTGCGTTTACCGCGAGGAGCGTCAGGACTTTGTGTCAGACTAGGAGGACACCTAAGAGCCTGAGAGATTAATATTGGTCAAACCAATAAATTGGGAGATAGTAAATACTTACTTTGTCTGGTCAAGGGGCCTTTGCGTCTTCCTGGGAAAGGCCATTTATGGTGTGCCGGCATGGGTTTAGGGACGCTCGAGAAAGACGAAAAATAAAAACGCCTGCAGACGGTACCGAAAAAGGCCAAAAGGTAGAATGCCAGCTAACCGATTACCGGAAAGGATGTGGTGAAACCAATGTAGGAGAGCAGGAGGTTCTCCGAGTCAATAGTACTAATAGAACAGATAACATGAACGATATCGCGGATGCTTTCTAGACGGGGGCAAATGAGTTCTTGACGGAGGCAAATGCACGCTGGTTGGGTGTGAATGGGAACCAGAAGGGGGGAAATGTTATGAACGCTCCCATGAGGGGTGCTCCGTATCGATAGTACCAGTGAAGACCAATAAAGGGGGATGCTGAGTATGTGTTCTTCACGGGGCAGATGGGTTCCAGAAGGGAGGGCAGATGGGTTCCAGACGGGAGGGCGGATGGGTTCCAGACGGGGGGACAGAGGTGGAGGTGGCGGGGTGGAAGAGATGTGTGCGAAGAAACCTTTGCTGTTCCCTTGGATGCTGTTGTGATGACAGGACATCACATGCGCATTTCCAGTTATGATGTGTGGTTTGCACCCACTGCGTCTAGTTGTCATTCTAGCAATCGTGAGATTTGAACAATCGACGCCAATCGTGTCATGATCTGCGAAGCGATTCGATTAATATAGATCTAGGAAATAGCTCTTAATATCTGGCACGTAGATCATGCCAGGCAAGAGTAATATTTGCAAATGGTTATTTCCACAGCACCTGGTTCTATGTTTGACTCTGAACCAGATGCTGCTAAACATCCTAACATAATATCTGTTCAGTCAGGTTCTGTGCTTGACTCTGAATCCGACACCACAAAACATCTTAACAGAATATCTGGGGTGTCGGGTTCTGTGCTTGACTCTGAACCTGACACAGCTAAACATCTTAACAGAATATCACGGGCGTCGGGTTCTGTGCTTAACTATGAACCCGACGCCAGCGAACATCCTAACGGCCTTGTGGTGGGGCCTCGTATCCCACATCCCATAATCTCTGGATGTGCCACTATTCAGGTCTGGGGTACCTCTCTGTGTGTCATGGGAGTTCCTGTAGGTTGATGGTCCTCTTTCATTCAAGGGGCTTGGAGTTATACTTGTGTCTTGCACGCTTACTTTATGGTTGGGGGACTTTGCTGTGCAAGCAGGAGTTGTGGTGACAGCTGTGAAGTTTAGTCCCGTTATGCCTACGTTGCTGGGTTCAACACTTGACTTTGAACCAGATGCCGTGGAAAGCTCTAATCCTCAACAAATAAGCTTTTAAGCGTCAGCTAGTACCATGACACCAAGAGCTCATGGTAGTCTGATACATCATGTCACACACAAATGTGTTTTGACATGGGGGATGAGGGTTGCAGGAATCACAAACTATCACTCTGTAATCATTTTCGTTGTTTGACCATGAGGTTGCAGATTATGAGTGTCTAAAATTACCTCAGCGATCTGGGAATACAGTTTGCGAGTAGCCCTACCATAGAACGTCAACTATTATATGAGGTAGGAGTGGGAATGAGGCCTGTGTTAGGATCTGACAGTAAAATGTGGTTTTGTGCGAGCCTACTACATTTGTCAGTGTCTAGACATACACCCAACTACAAGACTTGAACTCATGCTAGGAATAAAAGCGAGAGCCCTGAAATAGCATACTAAGTGGAATCTAACTACAAACAGTCATGAGTAGCAACACAATTTCATAAGAAAAAGAGACAATTCCGGGATGGGACTAGAAGAATTTATACAAATTTCCGAAGTAGGAATTGGGGCGGCTGAATCGTAGCGACTATAGCTATTGTAGATATTACGAGTCAAGCGTAAAGGTGCCTTACAAGGGGCTACACTACATGCGGACTAAGGGCGCAATAGTAGCTAAATGTAGCCAAGTTTTAAATACTAGTGTGCTGTCGCTAGAAGAATAATGGATATGGGCAAAAGATGTGTGGAGAGATACGAGTACAGGACGCTCGGGATGACCCATGAGTAAGTAAGAATACGAGAGGTAGGCGCTCAAAAGCACTGGTAGCAAAGCTGGAGATGAAAATATACATTCCCAGACGGGATGGCACATGAGGCTCAACGCCAAGGTGAACAAACGTCTGGAGTGATACGGTAAGGAAGATGAAACAAACGCTGCACTAGACTAAAGAGGGAAGGAAACATGAAGCAATACGCCAAGGCAAGTGGACAGTATCAGTGCTAGTAATACAGACGCTGGAAGAAAATCACATATCCGAATGTCGGAGATAAGATTGAGATGAGATGCCAACGCGAGCAAGTAAGTATAGGTCCGAAGACTGACCAAAGAAAAGAAAGAAAAGAAGGAAAACTTTCATGCCAAAGAGGTAAATGGCGACGTCTACTATGGCGTTTCTTTCCATTGCCTTGCCTGTTGGTTTCCGTGGACGCCTTGGCGGGTGGATAGCGCGAGACAAGCATTGTGTTAAGTGCAAGGGGGTCGCAGGGGGGGCAGGGATGCTAGTGGTCAG
>QLOI01002209.1:0-37605 GCA_003313605.1 Tuber umbilicatum | reverse complement strand
GCGATATGAAGAGTTTTCTCCTGCAGTTGATTGCATGTATCAAGATACTGCATGAACACTTCATGTCGGATAATGAACTAGCAGAGCCGGCAGACATTCGGTGGAATGTTAGCCCGAGGCCCAGAGGAGATGGGCATGCTCGCAATGGTGGTAAGCTTAGGAGTGATGTAGAGGAGCTGGCAATATAATTCTACTTAAGTATATGCGAGACCTCTTCTCCTAAGACGATCAACTATCCTCTCGAGAACTTATTGAGTAAAGCTGCGGCTTAACAATATTAAGTTTCACCGTTAAGGTTTTCTCTCTTACATATTTGTTCTTCACTTTGCGTACGAAGAAAGCTTCGGTACGGCCGCACCCTTGGGATCCATCTTCCCACAGGGAGCCCCCGTTACTGATGGTGGTAAGTCTAAGTGAACATGACGCGACATAGATTGCAGTACTACCATGGAAAGGTACGCAACAATCATTCAAGAATACCATTGCACTTTGTATACAATGTGAAGAATCAAATCACAAGGTTATACTGGGGATATCCCACTAGTACCACACACCCTCCACGGCTACTATACTTTGGCGGATTGGGGTTCCTCCCCTCTAGTTTCTTCCCTACCCGGCTGGTTCAGGAATACATTTACTTCACCTTATACCTCCACACACGCTATTTTGGTCTTCTTCCCAAGGGAGGTTGTCATAGGTGCCTATGGTTTGGCGTTCTGGGCCCTTTGTGCGCCCGTCACCTTAGGTTATGGTGTTTCATTTTGGCTGGGAGGTTGTTCCTTCCTATGTTGTTTGGGTTTGTTTTGGTTTTTAGTTCACTGTTATTGGGGAATTTCTTTATGTTGCTTGTCTGCAGTGATTTTTGGTTCGTCTGCACACGGGGTGGATGTGTGACGGGAGCTGTTTTTCAACCCATTTGTTGTGCATCGCTTAGGGGTTATCTGCTTGGCTGTTGTCGTCCTGGTCCGGGGTGGGGGTTGTTATGGCATCTTAGCCAGTGCCGTGTATGTCTGTTTTTTGTACTGCTTAAACAAAAAAATAAACTTAATTTCAATTTCAAAAAAAAAAAAAAAAAAAATCACAAGGTTATACAAACTGCTGGAGGACCCTGGAGCTGTGGTGTCTAAGGTATAATATTTGGTGAAAGATGATAGATTTATATACGACCCAAAGGGCTACGAGGTTTGTTGTCATAATTTGATAACCCTATCTTGACTGATACTTACCACTGTTCAACTCTACGTAGCAAGTGACATTTCAGTTCCTTGTACCCCAGATTCCGGACGCAATATATGCCAAATATTTTGCCAGAACCAAAATGCATGGTAGTTCAGACCCGCAACTCACTCACCAGATCAATGGTGCCATGATATGTCTAACTTCCGCAATACTCTGCCATACATTACGCGCATGGCGGAAGGGAGTATATGAGGAGCCGAGGGACTTTAAACCTTCTGTAGTTAGAGGTAATAATCCATGAATCTTTAGAAAGTGGGCTTGTCGCCCGATAGAGGGTACACCTTTTTGGTGGCATCACATCCAAAAAGCGCACATTTGATCAGGCTGCTTTACCACATTTGTGAAGAATGAAGCTAACTGGTCATTGGACACGGAAGACCTGTTTGTCTGTCAGAAAGATACATGGGCAACTATTCCACCGCATATCCAGGAAAAGATTGTATGAAGTGTTCGGAACGCAATCTGGGCGAGAGTTTACCAGGTACACGGCTAGCATGATGAGCGTACTCAAGCATATTATGACAATTGAGAAGCGGTAGGGGGCAAGCTCAATAGTCAGGAGTCCAATGAAATTTGCGCCATGACTGTGCCTTGACTAATGGAATGGTCGGCCTCAGCCCTGAAGCAAAACTTGGAGCAAGGGAACCTATCACAAGAGACAGACATGACCTTCAACTACAGCCAGTCTTCTATTGCATGGAGGATTGGGCAGCTAGATTCAGATTTGTCAAGCCAAGATTCGAGTGTGCTAGAGGTAGGGCCCACGCCAGACTGAGAAACGAGCCCCTCACTGTTACTTTGCCTCTCACTGGGACTTGAGGAATTGAAGGAGGTGTCGGAGGCTGAGGCGTGGATGGGCGATCACCAGCTGGATCATAATAATTGTGGCGTCCATGGGAGTGACGCCTCCGGAACTTAGAGTAATGAATGATTAAGATTTAATGAGTGCTGGTAATAAATTCTATTTATTCGACTGTGAGATGATGTGATGTGGTGTGTAAATTGGTATGAGGCGGGGGCAGATAGCGTTTATATGAAATTGAATGGATAATCAAAGCCACATGTAGAGTGCTCAAGGGGACGTCGGCGAGATGGTGGGGTCATACATAAACAATCAGGATGGATGTGAGATGCTGAAAAGCTCAATTTGCTGAACGCCAGAGTACTCCTGGAGGCTACCAAGATGATGGAGAGTAGCGTCCACAGGCGTGGCGGCAATGTCAGGATAGAATCTTGGCACATTGCGCGATGTGGACAAAAATCCGGATGTCATCAGGACCTGGAAGTGTAGCCCAAATCAATGCCGGGTCCAAGGAGGGCAGAATTATAGTATCATAATGCAATGGCGCAAGGACAGATGTAGCCTGGATGCAGGAGAGCAAGGCGAAGGATTCTGGATACAATGTAAGCGTGACGGTAAAGTAGGACATAAAAGGCGAGGGCGACAGTTGTCAGGATGAGAAACCCCATGATCAGCCATCGTCTGGGTAGGAGGCGCTAGAATCAGAAGTCGCAAAGGTGGATGAAGCAAGAATCAAATGTCGTCAAGGGGAAACAGGGGAACACCAGGGGTGGTCAGGACGCACAAGACATAGGAGTCTGTGCCCAGACAGCGTCAGGACGTAGCAAGGCATACAAAAAAAAATCTGGACGCGACGTCGGTTCAACGTCACGTCCTGATTCACGGTATGCCTTAAGAGCATCCTCAGCATCAGATGCAAGGGACGCACAGGACGCATGCAAGTATTTTTACTGTTGTATGCCTTAACCTTGTAACGACCCAGCTGGATCTTACAGTAGACTTAGTCTTATCCTATGCCGGAGCCCGGAAGGGTTACGGTTAGGCTAGTCAAGTAACTCTATCAAAGGGTTACCATGTGGACTAAGCAAATGGAAATGCTTAGACTGCGAACAAGAAAAGGTGTACCGGGTAGGTAGGGAAAGTCTACACTGCGAGTTCGGAAGGTCTCCAAGAGTTCAAGCGAGTTACCCTATCTAAGGCAGGTAGTTACCCTATCTTAAGAAGTATAGTTACCCTACCTTGGCAAAGAGGTTACTGTACTTTTGGATAGGAGTTACCCTACCTTGAGCGTATAAGGTTACGCGAAGTTTCTGGAAAAGTCATAGGATTGTTTGCTACGCAAGGTTATATAGGACATTCGAATCTGGGCTCAATCGCGTAATCCGTTGTTAGGCTATGAACCCAAGAAAATCTTGCCTTTGACGAACATTGAGAAATCTGAGTCCAACACCCCCCTCTGGCCCCGATGTACAGACAATGCGTCATGGGCCCACTGAAGGGAAGTTGCTGGTTTACTAGTAAAAGCCTATGTTTGAAGACAGCGGTGTAATACTGTATACGTTGTCACCATCCTTCCGACCAGAAGCTGTTCGTAGGATATATGAGGGGGCATGGGGCGACCGAATGGTTATACGAGAAGTCATTCTCGAGTGCATACACCACTGATCCTTATAAGCCTACGGTGGTAGGTATGTAAGGTATACCGGAAGCCCAGGAGGCCTCCGGTTTAGTGGTAAACCTTCGACTCCCGTATGTCTCCGAAAGACTGTAAGATGTCTGGAGGTTGTTAGCGAGCTCTAGATCGTAGTCATCTTATCTTGACTGAGGTGCTTATCGTCAGTGGCTACGGGTAGCGCCCATATAACCCAATGGCTTAAGTGTCACATCACGGGAGTCCGTAGACCAAGCTATTGCTTCAAAGACAGTTGAAGACGATAGACTTGTCAAACGTAATGGCACCATTGAATGGTTGTCTACAAGACTTGCATAGACAAATACGAATGGAACAGTGAGTTCGATATTAGACTAGCTTATCAGTAACCTGTTAGTTCGCCACTAACAGAACAGCGATATGAAGAGTTTACTCCTGCAGTGGATTGCATGTATTAGGATATTGCATAAACACTTCATGTCGGATAATGAACTAGCAGAGCCGGCTGACATTCGGTGGAATGTTAGCCCGAGGCCCAGAGGAGATGGGCATGCTCGCGATGGTGGTGAGCTTAGGAGTGATGGAGAGGAGCTGGCAATATAATTCTACTTAAGTATATGCGAGACCTCTTCTCCTAAGACAATCAACTATCCTCTCGAGAACTTATTGAGTAAAGCTGCTGCTTAACGATATTAAGTTTCACCGTTAAGGTTTCTCTCTTACATATTTGTTCTTCACTTTGCGTAAGAAGAAAGCTTCGGTATGGCCGCATCCTTGGGATCCATCTTCCCACAGGGAGCCCCTGTTACAAACCTATATTTTAGAATTTATTTTTATTTTTCCGTTTTTCCTTCAATTGCAAAGTCCCTGCCAAACATGTATATATTTTCTTATTACAGAAAAAAAAATTATAGCATATATGCTATTTTTCAACTTTTATTGCAAGATATTTTTATCAGTACATGCCGAACAGGGCCTTATATATCTATTTTTTATTATTTTGTAGAATTAGTTTTTAAGGGGGGTAATGGTATTGTTGTAATTTCCCTGCTCTGCATGAAAGAGGTTTTATTATGTGATTTTATACAATATCGGTTTTTCCTGCTTTTTTAAAAACCTCTGTTTTGAGCCCATTATTGCAATTTGGTCATTGTGTCTTGGTGTCAACCAGGCATGCCACTCCACAGCAAAATCGAGTTTTGTTACAAACCTCTATAATCAGGGTCAAAACAAAGGTGGAGGATGGCAACCAGACGCACCCTTATTGATCGTAGGTTATCCAAGTATCGTGCCTGTATGGGTGATATGATGTTAAGGCAAAATTGTGGGGGTCCTACCCTAATTTGGGTAAATCAAGTTTGATGCAACGCGTAACTCGCGTTTCCCAACCCAGGCCCAATGAATTGAGAAACGCGACACCCCAGCGGCAATAAAAAAGCCCATCTCTTTCTCACCCTCAGCACTCTTGAAACTTTTGACTGTCCTTTCTTGTTACTACATTTTTATTTCTTCCAACACAGCGCCGCAACTATCATAGCCCCAAATCTTCTCGACTGATAGTAGTCTTATTGCCACCCAATTTGCACCCACACATCCATGATGCCTTCCGCCGGCAAGAAGAGAAGGCTGATTGCATTCGACAAAAGCGGAAAACGCCAGAAAGAGGAGCCAATGGAGTCGGACGAGGGCCGCGTTCCCCACAAGAAAGCTAAGAGTGATACCCTGGAGCGGCGCCGTGCCCAGTCGTCGCAGCAGACAAAGAGTAGTTTTGAAGAGGATCTGGGAAGGCTCACCCAAGAAGTCAATGAGCTTAAAACAGGTATGTTTGACAATTAGGGCTTGTTTGATATGGATTGGTTCGGTCTAATTTTTGTAGGAGGCCAGGAGCAAGACCAGGATTGGGGCCGACCCCGTCTACCGGAAAGTTGGGATCCCGAAGAGGAGCATTTGATCTTTCAACAAATTGAGTGCGATGAGGGAACATTTGACAGGAGGACTGCAATTCAGCTGTTCGGTGTGACGGAGGTAAACTGGACCCAATTGAGTTATTGGTTGAGGAAGCATTGGGGGGTGGGAATTAAATACTAATATCAGTTTATCGCCACAGACTGGCCATTCAGTTCTCCTTCATATCACAGATTTCCACCACTACCTCTATGTCGCGGCTCCAATCGGTTTTACTCAGCAGCATCTCGCAGGTTTCAGAGGATTTCTTGAGGCTAAGCTCCAGAATGGCTTGGATCCTGCTATCGCTTGCGTTCAGATTCTCTTGCGCGAGAATCTGTATGGATTCAATGGAAATCAGCAGTCACCGTACATTAAGATTGATGTTACGGACCCAAAGCTCATTCCTCGTCTGCGGAGTCTGATTGAGCATGGAGATGCAAATTATCAAGGGATGTGGCCTGCTGGGGATGGTGGTATAATGACATACGACGCGATTCAGTATGTAATGAGGTTCATGGTTGACACAGGGCTATCTGGAATGAGTTGGGTGGAGGTTCCGGCTGGGAAATATCACTTGGTCGAGCAGAGGGAGAAACTGTCTAACTGCCAGATTGAGGCGAAAGTCCATTTCAAGGATTTAATTTCCCATCCCTCAGAGGGGGAATACCAGAAGATGGCACCATTACGGATTTTGTCTTTTGATATTGAGTGTGCTGGAAGAAAAGGAATTTTTCCTGAGCCGCATCAGGATCCTGTCATTCAAATTGCGAATATGATCACCAAATACGGCGAGAGCAAGCCGTTTATCAGAAATGTCTTCACCCTGGGCACTTGTGCGTCTATCGTGAATACTCAAGTTTTGTCATTCAATAGTGAGGGGAAAATGTTGACCGCTTGGAGTGAGTTCTTACATGAGGCGGACCCGGATGTCATCATTGGTTACAATATTGCCAATTTTGATTTTCCTTACCTTCTTGAACGTGCGAAGTATCTGAAGCTCGTTAATTTCTCTTATTGGACACGACTCAGGAACGTGAAATCGGAAGCAAAGGATTCTAATTTTTCCAGCAAACAGATGGGGAATCGCGATACGAAAGCAACGAATACCGATGGTCGTCTCCAGCTCGATTTGTTGCAATTGGTCCAACGTGATTTTCAGCTTCGATCTTATACTCTGAATTCTGTTAGTGCCTACTTCCTGGGCGAGCAGAAGGAAGACGTACATCACAGTATGATTACTGAACTACACAACGGTACTGCAGACTCAAGACGCCGTCTGGCTGTATACTGTCTTAAGGATGCCTATCTTCCCCAGAGATTGGTGGATAAGCTCATGTGTCTGGTCAACTATACGGAGATGGCTCGTGTCACCGGTGTCCCGTTCAATTATCTGTTGTCCCGTGGGCAGCAGATTAAGTTCATTTCACAGTTATACAGAAAGGCCAAGGAACAGAAATTGGTGGTACCCAACCTCCCACCACAGGGGGGTGATGATCAGTACGAAGGGGCAACGGTTATTGAGCCAGAGAGGGGGTATTATGGTGTGCCAATCGCAACTCTTGATTTCGCAAGTTTGTATCCCAGTATCATGCAAGCGCACAACCTTTGCTATACGACTCTTGTTAAGAAGGAAACTTGCGACCGGCTCGGCCTTCAAAAGGACATTGATTACGAAATAACTCCAAATGGCGATCGTTTCGTTAAGGCTCATAGACGGAAGGGGATGGTGCCGTTGATTTTGGAAAACTTGCTTGGAGCAAGAAAGAAGGCAAAGGCAGATCTCAAGAAAGCGACCGATCCTTTTGAGAAGGCCGTTCTGAACGGCAGACAATTGGCCCTAAAGATATCTGCTAACTCTGTTTATGGGATCACTGGCGCGACTGTGGGGAAGCTGCCATGTTTACAAATTGCTTCGAGTGTTACGGGCTATGGTCGCCAAATGATTATGCGAACAAAGGAGGAGGTTGAAAAGAGATACACCATTGCAAATGGGTATGCCCACGATGCTAAGGTCATATACGGAGATACAGATTCCGTAATGGTAAGGTTTGGGCCTAAAGATCTTCCTACTGCCATGGAGCTGGGGAAAGAGGCCGCAGAATTTGTCTCACAGAAATTCGTTACTCCTATCAAGCTGGAGTTTGAAAAGGTGTACTTCCCATATCTGCTCATCAACAAAAAGCGGTATGCTGGCCTTTACTGGACAAATACCGAGAAACACGACAAGATGGACAGTAAGGGGATCGAAACAGTTAGACGGGACAATTGCAGACTGGTTCAAGTTTGTATTGAGACGGTCTTGAGAAAGCTTTTGATCGACCAAGACGTCGAAGGGGCCCAGACGTGTGCATTCCTGCCCTTAATTGATGAGACTAGGCTTGGTATGCTAATTGGCAATTTTTAGATATGTCAAGGATCTGATTTCGGATCTTCTCCAAAACCGCATCGATATGAGTCAGTTGGTGATCACAAAGGCTCTTTCAAAGAATGATTATACGGCAAAACAAGCACATGTGGAGCTTGCAGAGAGAATGAGGAAACGTGATGCTGGTATGTGGATCCTCGGGCTATGGGGGATTTTGCAACGAAGCTAATTTTGTGTAACAGGTTCTGCGCCAACACTTGGAGATCGTGTCGCCTATGTCATTGTGAAGGGCGCGGGGGGTGCAAAGAATTACGAGAAATCCGAGGATCCAATTTTCGTGCTCGAGAACTCCGTTCCCATTGACACCAAATACTACCTCGAGAATCAGCTTTCAAAGCCCCTGAGCAGAATCTTCGAGCCCATCATTGGTGATAGGAAGGCTCAGCAGTTGCGTGCGTACCCCCTTTTCAGATATTTTATACTGGTGGATTTCAATAAATTTGCTAACCTCTATACATAGTAACTGGTGATCATACGCGTACCATCTCAGTTTCAGCGCCCACAATCGGCGGGCTCATGAAGTTTGCCAAAAAGACGGAAACATGTATGGGGTGCAAGATCCCGCTCACGAAGAAGGAAGAGGCTGGCGGTGCTGTTTGTTCAGATTGCAAACCTCGATTCGGCGAGCTGTACCAGAAGACCGTGACCAGAGTTTCCGAGCTAGAGGTCAAGTTCAGCAGACTCTGGACGCAGTGTCAGAGGTGCCAGGGAAGTATCCATTGCGAGGTCATTTGCAGTTCCCGGGATTGCCCGATCTTTTATATGAGAATGAAAGCGAAGAAGGATGTGGTCGATGCCGGGAAGGATTTGAGGAGGTTTGATGTTGACATTAGTTGGTAACAGGGGGTTTGTTGGTTTCTTGTGGAATATTCATATCTCTTTTTTGTGCCTTATTTCGTTGCTCTACCCCTTAGCTTTAACCTTTTATTGTCTTTCTTTTTCTTTTATCTTTTGCACTGCATATGGGCGGGAGGAGGAGAGAGGGAATTCGGGTTGATTGTTCACGCAGGGTGACATTGTTCATTTCCGGTGATGTGCTGTCCTGGTATGATTGGCAATGACCACTTTACTTCACTTGTACTATTAGACATGAGAGAAAACAAAAAACAGTGGCACTGTATTGTATTATACCTTGTAAAATTCTAGTGGCTGTCACGGAACCCCCAATACGCCGTGATATAATACTCCAGTTTCCAAGATTCCGGCTGTTCAAATCCAGAGCATCTAGCTTAACATTCCATTGATGCCATATCGTACGGATCAAGGTCTATGTGCCTATCTCTCATTTTCCCTTCCCTGGCCGAAAAAAATCAGCTCTCCCTCCCTCCCTCCTCTGTAACATTATCGCTATCATCATCAGACTCACTTTCCGCACTCCCTCCCCTCGCCCTTAATCCCTCCTCGTCGGTCGCAACCGCTTGATAAGTACCGTCTTTCTTATCCTCCCCATCTCGTCTGCCGATTATCACGTTTCCGGCGATAAGTAGGCTAGCGCCTAACCACCATGTTGGCGGAAGGGATTCAGTGAATACTGCCCAGCCGAGGAGCGCTGTGGTCTGCGTTCAAAAGAGGGAGGTTAACTTGTAAGGTACGGGGAAGAGGAAGGGGAACAAACCATAAAGTTCGCGGAAGTATTGACTATACTAACTTTCGTTGCCGTAGGACCTCTTGCCAGTGCTGCGGTGAAGAGCCCCCACATCTGTGATTCTCAAAACGTGAATGGTTATTTCTCTACATCTATGCTGGGAAGCTAATAGCTGGCACAACATACGATTGCGTTGAATAATAAGTTCAGCCCAAAAAATATCTACCCCCAAGCTCGTGTCAGCTTCACCTGCAAACATGCATGGGTAAATGTTATGTACCCCTCGGACGACATATTCGACGGTTTTGGAGTCTGCCGGTAGGGAGAATAGACGGGCGATTGAGGACGAGATGCTAGCAGTTAAGACTGTAGTAGTGAGCTTTGCGAAGAGCCCGTTGAATGCTGCCGCTAGACCGCTGCCGACAGCGAGATGGAGCCAGGACATTGTTTGGGGAGGGAGTTCGTTTGAAGTTTGTGCAAAATACGGGATTGGGGAGGGTTCTGACTCGGGGATGTTGAGGTCTCGTATTGTGTGATATCGCGGCTCCGGAGGTTCGATCGATGGTAGCATCCGGTGATGTCTTGCGGCCAGACACCAGCAAGGTGAACCCCTGAGCTGTAACACCAAGCTTTTGATGGACTAACCACGAAAGACTCAACTACAACTTTCAACACCCTCCTTTTTTTCTTTTCTTTATTGCTTCTCAACAATCCCACGACTTCCTCTTTCCATCTGCCCTTCTCTCCCGGTCAGAGCATAATGGACCGGCGGAGTTTTATCGTTATCATTGTTGCGGTGGTACTCAGACTGGTTTTGTTCACGGCGTTCCCCTCGCTGCCTGACCTACTGACCAATCGTGTGGAACTGTCTACGCCTGTAACGAGCTTCAAACGGTTACAGGAGGGTCTGTTCTTGTATACACATGGATTGTCACCCTATGATGGGGGGGTATTTCATCAGGTTTTTCACCTTCCCCCCCTCCTCCTCTGAGGGGTTTTGCTGACAGAGCTGCTGTAGGCCCCATTACTACTAGCGTTCTTCACAACACTCCCGTCGAATCCAATTGTCATCTACCTAGTTTACATACTCTCGGACGTGCTCTCGGCGTACTCACTCATACAAGTTGCGACTTCCGGGGTGAGCGTTTCGACACCCTACCACACCTCGCCTAGGAAGTCTTCGACATGGCCGCCATGGGCTGTCGCCGCAGCATTCCTGTTCAACCCGTTCTCTATCGCAACTTGTATCGCTCGCCCGACGATTGTGTTCACAAATACTGTGATTCTGACGGCCATCGCGAAGGGGGTTCAAGGACGGGGTGTTGCCGCTGTGTTAGCTCTCGCAATGGCTTCGTACTTGTCACTTTACCCCGTGCTATTACTCCCGCCGATGGTCCTGCTAGCGTACGACTCACTACCGGCAGTTAAGAAGAAGGAGCGCTCTCTGGGAAGCTTTGCCGCTGTGTTAGCTTCTGTGTTTACCGTCGCGGCAGCGGGACTCAGCGCCCTGTCATGGGGGATCACGGGCGGGAGTTGGGAGTTTCTGGCATCGACGTATGGAGTGCATCTTCTGCTGCCGGATCTGACGCCTAATGTAGGGCTTTGGTGGTATTTTTTCATCGAGATGTTTGATTCCTTCCGGGAGTTCTTTTTGTGCGTTTTTCAGTTGCACTTGGCGGTTTATTTGGCGGGATTGTGCCTGCGTTTGAGGTTTGTTACTTTTATTTTGTGAGTGCTCCGCTGTGGGAAGCTAATTTGGATGATAGGAAACAACCACTATTTGTGATTACGACCTTGTTGGGCATAAGCTCGATTTTCAAGTCGTATCCTTCCATCGGGGATACTGCGCTATACCTTTCCTTGCTGTCGCTGTATAGACATATATTCCCACGTATGCCCTTTTTCCTCCCTTACATCGCAAAGCTGATAAGAAATAGTAATGCGCTACACCTTTTTCGTCACCTCTACAATCCTCTATGCCACCCTCCTGGGCCCCGCGTTTTATCATCTATGGATCTACGCCGGCTCCGGCAACGCAAACTTCTTTTATGCAATCACGTTGGTGTGGAGCCTTGCGGTTACGGTTCTTGTCTCGGATGCTATCTTTGCTGTGCTGCGGGATGAGTGGGAGACTGAGAGGCCGGAGATGAAGGGGAGGGAGATTGTGCAGATTTAGGGGGAAGAGGGGGCTGCTTTGGCAGGGCGTTTTTGGTGGGATTTGGTAAGATAGGATTTGTTGTAGTTATAGAAGCATTTAATAGGATTACATGATATTGTGATAATGTTTTTGCTGATGTACTTATCATATATCCTAGTAGTAGAACACAATGAACCGGTTGAGAGATCACTAAGACACTCCCTACCTGTCAAAAAGTTGGTCATTATACTCCGGCATACCAACAATCTTACACTTGGTAGTATCTAGTCCTTATATTTTGTATTCTAATACAGAATATATCTACATTCTCGACTCAAATAATTTTACCCGCTACACCTACTGTAAGCTAATACCCGCGTGTTTGAAATCATTCTATTCGAAGAAATCAGAGCCAGTAAGCCAATAAAAGTATAAAAATAAAAAGGGAGCCTGTTTACCAAAGCCTTCATTTTCAACCATAGAACTTTTGGAACGTTTCCCGAGGCGTGATGCAATCATAATGTCTCACTCTCATAAATTTCTGCAAGGCTGGCAGGGGTTAGGTTCGCTAATGATGAGAGCGTGGCCCATTGTCAATGCTTGGCAGCAGCCCCACCAAAGAACTTTTCGGGCTCACTCACCACTATTCTTGCCATCTCACTTCAACAATCAAACAACCATGCCGAGAACCAAAAAACAACCGCATTCGACCGGCAATTACCCATACTCTCGCCCGAACACCGCGGCAAAAGAAGCGGCTTCGAAAGCTGCCAACAATGTCTTCCGCATGAATACAGACCTTGGACAGCATATCCTTAAAAACCCAGGTGTGGCCCAGGCAATTGTAAACAAGGCTGGCCTCAAACAATCTGATGTAACTTACATGACCGAGGAAAAATTTCTCACTGGCTGAAAATTCGCTAACTTCTGCATGATAGGTTGTCCTGGAAGTTGGCCCGGGAACGGGTAACCTCACAGTCAAGATTTTGGAGCAGGCGCGGAAGGTTATCGCTGTGGAAATGGACCCCCGTATGGCTGCGGAGCTCACCAAGCGTGTGCAAGGCAAACCGGAGCAAAACCGAGTGGAAATCCTCCTGGGCGATGTCATAAAAACCGAGCTCCCATATTTCGACGTTTGCATATCCAACACGCCCTACCAGATTTCCTCACCCCTAGTGTTTAAGTTGCTCGCGCTATCTCCTGCCCCAAGGACTTGCGTCCTCATGTTCCAACGAGAATTCGCGATGCGCGTGGTGGCGCGGCCCGGTGATACGCTCTATTGCCGACTGAGCGTCAATGCCCAGATGTGGGCAAAATGCACACATATCATGAAGGTCGGGAAAAACAATTTCAAGCCTCCGCCGCAGGTGGAGTCATCGGTCATCAGAATTGAGCCCAAAAACCCTAGACCGCCAATTTCTTATGACGAATGGGATGGGCTGTTGAGGATTGTGTTCGTTAGAAAAAATAAGACGATTGCTGCGGGTTTCAAGTCCAGTGCCGTCATGGCACTTGTAGAGAGGAACTACAGGACTTGGTGTGCAACCAATAATGTCAAGCCAGAAAGCGATGGCGGCGAGGCTGATATGGTTGGCGAGGAGGAGGGGGATGAGGAGGTAGAAGTCGACGAGGACGGGTTGGGTGACGTCAAAAAAATAAACATCAAAGCAGGCAGGCGCAGTCGCTCGAAAGTTGGAGAAAAGGTGAAAGGACTGGTTGAAGCCGTGCTAGAAGAGACGGATCTTAGGGAGAAACGGGCAGGAAAGTGCGATGAGGCAGATTTTCTCAAATTGTTGTATGCTTTCAATCAGCGAGGTATTCACTTTAGCTAAGTGGACCCTACCGTATATCTCGTTTGAGTTTTTTCTGCGTTTTTTATGCTCAACGGTAGCCCGGACGGGAGTTATCTTGGATCTAGTGTAATAATATAGAACAAAAGTTTGTGGGAATTCATCGTATTTGGAAAGAGAATAAGGCCTTTGGATTACCCGGGCAGGAAACCCTGTGCGCGGTGAGAATCCCTCCCTCCATTCATATCACGAGATACTATAGGAAATCTACCTAGCCGAAGGAGCCCCCAAGTCGACACGCCCACTAAAACGATGGATATTCGCCAATTTTGTTACCGCAGTCGATACCCAGCCAATTTCTGCCAGAGTTAAATTCACGACAGGACTAGAGGGGTCTCCTCAACTTCTACCTTTCGAATGAGATCGTGGGAGGCTCTCATCAGGGCCATAGGGCTTTATTTATTTATTCAGATTATTTTACTATATTATGATAGCCCTACCGAACCGCCCACAAGCTCACGAGCGGTGAAGTTCAAGGTGTAGTAATAATGCAAAACAAGTAAATAAGAGACCATGAATTGAAGAACTGTAGATAAGGGTACCTAGTAGTTAAGATGCAAAGTTGTGCCGAGGCTGAAGAGTCAGAAATAGCAGGGAGCTATTAGCATCACACCATTGGATAGACGAATAGGGTGGGAATATAGCCTAGGGATGCAGGCAGTTTGGAGTGTGCGAGCAGTAACGTACATTTCATGCTTGCCATAGAGAATGAAGAACAGAAAGGACTGCGACGCTGCTTATGTGAATAGGCCTGGGCTACCACCAAGTGACAGCCACAGACAAGGAAGACAAGGACCTCAAATAGGAAGATGTTCAGCCCAAATCCTAACTTGATAAATAGCTGAGACATGCTCTTTGAATTTTGAAAGCGGCTACTATCCTTTCGCAGTGCGGTCGGTGCTCCCTCTCACAACATCCGAGACATTCAATTTAGTTTCTCATACATAGCCTCTCACTCGTAGGTCTGAAGGTTTGAAAGTAGGACCGAAACATCTTACCAAAGGGCTTTCAACTCCCCCTCTACCATCATATAAGGAGACCCTCATCGATCTACAAAATTTCACTCAAACCTTGACAAACCCTACCGTGTACTCGCCGTGGGACACTTTTCTTCCTATTTTCCTTCTACCCTTCTCCCTCCCGAATCTCTTCGCTCACTCAACTTCTTATCACCAACTCGCACTACTATCTACAGCCCTCTGCAAGAAAAAAGAAAAATACCTTTGAAAAAAAAAAAGGACCGTCCAACACCCTAAAGCCCCAGTAGAAACAATTGGAAATACCGCCAACCCCATCAAGAGGAGGTAGGTTTCCAATCCTAACTAGCTACAACATTTCCTTGACCAAGCTAAGTTATCCAAGCTAAGAAGTCATAATAGTACAAAGGGAGGATGTCGAAGTTGGCAGGTGAGGAGGGAATGATAGATAGGGCAGAGATGGAAGAGTGGGATAACATGGAAGAGGCGGTCATGGAAGAGACGGCCATGGAAGATACCGGTTCGGAAGAATCTCTCAGTGGGAACGAAGGCGGGGAAGGGTGCACCAAGCCCCCTTCCAAGTCCGAATCGAAAGAAAAGATCCTCCCACCAGCACCCCTCTGCCCAGGACAGATATACTTCTCGTCTCGCTTTCATGTTAAACTCAAGAAGCCCCAGCAAGAGAGACTAGGGGCTAATAGCGTTGGCACGAAGAATAAGTGCCGGAAGAGTCGACCATGGGTGATAGTTGAGGTCTTGGAACATGGCCGCGCACTCGCAATGTAAGCTGAACACTATTCCTGATCTTTAGGCAATAAGGCTAACTTAGCAGGTGCTCTACTACGAGGGAGAAAAAGACTTGGCACGGAGTAACAAGAGAAACAGCCGGAAGCTTTCTACCTATTTCACCGACAAGAAGCATGTTTAAGAGACCAGTGGTCCATCTAGCGGACGATGCGCGCCATGTATTCACCGGGCACAGTCTGTTATTCTTGGAGGTTCAACAGGAAATCAAAGTAGAGTTTCTTGGGGACTATATTGGCAGTCTTACAGACGAGGGCCTTACCACCTTGAGGGATCAGCGGGAGAAGTGGATAAACGAAAAGGTGGCCTCGTCTGAGCCCCATGGGAAGGAGGAGGGGGAAGATGATGAGTATGATGAAGACGATTATGGCGAGGAGGATGTGGATGAGGATGTGATGGAGGTGGAGAGCGGCGCTAGAGATGCCGATGGATGGACTCTCGTTACCAATCGGAATAGGTCCCACAGTGCTCGTGGCAGTGGTGGGAGAGGTAGTAGAAGTAGAGGCAGGCGTCGTGAGTCTTCTGGCCTTGGGCATTCAAACCGGGGAAGGAGGGTTCAGATTTAGGAGACTATTAAGAAATTTTCCTTCTTGCATCTAATACTACTCTCTTACCCACTTTGTCCTTCTTACCTTCTAACTTTTATCCCCCCGGGTTCTCGTCCCATCTCCCTCCCGGCCCACCGATTCCCACCACTAGCGGTGGGAAGGTGTTAGATATAGATACACAGAGAGACAGGAATTCTTAATATCAAACTTCAAAATCCTGAACCCACACTTTTCACTAGTAGGCGTAGATTAACAAGTTGATTGTGAACAGGTTTCAGTACTTCGACACATGGGTTACTGCTACCGCTCTCAAAATTCTTCTCATCTCTCATTTTCTTTCACCTATCATTTCTAAAATCAGGTGTAATACTCAATACTTTCTTTTCACTCCCCGACCAGCGTCTCTCAATATTTTCTGATCATGCCTCCCTCTCTTTTTCTCTATTCGCGTTGTCCAAAATGTTCGCTTCTAGCCCCAACCGCTCAACGGTTACTAAATGTTATTTACCCATGGCTAGGGAATCAATACGAAGTTGCAATTTTTGCTTACCCTAGTCAAACCCCATCGTCAATGATACTCAACCGCGATTCTAAACAACGCCACACTAGCGTTAAGCAAGATTAGTTAACCCTTAAGTTACTACCAATATTATTAACATTATCCAAGTTACCCTCCCATCCAACAATACTTTTTCTCCTCGCCAAATTTCTTTCGAAAACCTTAATTCGACTCCACCAAAATGTCATTAAAAACACATTTCCGTCCCGAAAAGATCATTCAGCCATTCTACACCGGCGGAAAAGTCGCTCTTGACCAAAGCGGAAGAATATTGGTAACTACGCTTGACGAGGATGTCCTGGTTACTAATTTCGAGACAGGGGAGGAGCTGGCAAGGCTTGAGGGTGTATGTTTGCCTCCAAACTTCCATACGCAACTGACGGTTAGCGGTACTGAATGAAATAATAGGATATGGAGTCTGTTACTACGCTTGCTCGTAAGTTCCATCGAGACATTGGGGGGATAAAAGCGAGATGCTAATAGAGAATTGCAGTAACGCCCAGTGCCTCACACCTGATTATTTGCTCGCGCAGCTACTCCATGCGTATATACAGCTTAAGCCCGACATACGACGAGAACACCGTCAGCGTAAAACCTACTCTCTTGCGCTCCGTCAAGGCGCATACGGCACCGGTAATTGTTGCAGAAACAGACTCAACGGGAACGCTCCTCGCTACCGGAGGTGCCGACGGCCTGGTCAAAGTCTGGGACATTAAAGGCGGCTTCGTGACCCACAACCTGCGGGGCCACGGTGGCGTTATTTCTGCGATGAAATTCTACAAGCCGGAGAATGTTGTGCGTAATGAAAGAAAGGGCAGGAAAAACAGGAAGGCGACGACAGACTCAGAAGCTATTGGGTGGCGGCTGGCTACGGGCGCAGACGATGCGATCGTTAGAGTCTGGGATTTGGAAACCAGCAAGTGCGTTGCGGCGCTGGAGAGCCATGTCAGTGTTGTTCGGGGGTTGGATTGGTCCCAGGATGGCAGGACGTTGGTCAGCGGAAGCAGAGATCAGGTTGTGTGCGTTTGGGATGCGAAGAGCCTGAAACTGAAGGGGACTATTCCTGTCTTGGAGGAGTTGGAAACTGTGGGCATTCTACCAGTGGGAGCAATTAATCTCGAGGGGGTTGAGGGACAGGTTTTATTCATGGGAGGCAAGAAGAACAAGATTCGGTTATGGGATTTGTCTGGCGGGAAAGAGATTACGCAAGCCGAAGATGAGGACGAAGAGGGAGAAGCAGAAGGAATTGTAGATATTTTGTTTGTAATACCCTGCCCTCGAGCTTTGATACTTCACTAACAATCCTAGATACAATCCCTCCCTCAACTCCTTAATATCAGTCCACAACGACCAGACCCTCCTCACCCACAGCTTAAAACTTCCAAGTTCAACCTCAAAAAATCTCCCAGTAATCCGCCGCATCTCCGGCCACCATGACGAAATCATCGATCTCCAATATCTAACGCCAACCTCCTCCCTCATAGCCTTAGCAACAAACTCAGAAGATGTCCGCGTCCTCTCCATCAACAATTCATTCAGCGACGCTGGCGTCCTCCACGGCCACGGCGACATCGTAATCTGCCTAGATCGCGATTGGTCTGGATGCTGGCTCGCCACTGGTGGGAAAGACAACGAAGCGCGGCTCTGGCATATAGACGACAAAAGCAATTCTTTCACATGTCACTCGCGATATACCGGACATGCCGAGAGCATCGGTGCTATTGCACTCCCGAGAAAAACCCCTCCAGCTGAGAGTGAGGCTGGCAGGAAATTTTCCGCACCAAAATTTATAATAACGGGGAGTCAGGACCGCACGGTTAAGATGTGGCAGGTTGGAAAGAGCAAGGCGATTTATACTAAAAAGGCGCATGATAAGGACATAAATGCAATCGACGTATCACCTGATGATAGCATGTTCGCCTCTGCATCTCAAGATCGTACAGTGAAGATTTGGTCGCTGGAAGAAGGGGAGGCAACTGGTGTTCTACGTGGCCACCGCCGTGGTGTTTGGTCTGTGAAGTTTGCTCCGTACTCGATCACGGCAGCGGTGGTCGGTGGTGCAGAGGGAACTAAGGGCGGCAGAATGATTGTCACCGGAAGTGGAGATAGAACGGTAAAACTCTGGAGTTTGACAGATTACAGCTGTCTGAAAACATTCGAAGGGCATACCAACAGCGTTTTAAAAACAGTGTGGTTGACGGGTGGCCTACAAGTCGCCAGTTCCGGCGGTGATGGTCTCGTGAAAGTCTGGGACGTCAAGAGCGGTGAATGTAATACTACCCTGGACAATCATGAAGACAAAGTACCCTCTCCTCCCCTCATTCCCCGTCCTTTACTACAAACATAACTAACTAACAATATTAAATCAGGTCTGGGCTCTCGCTGTGCGCTCTGACGACCAAGTCCTCGTCTCCGGCGGTGGCGACTCAGTAGTAACATTCTGGACCGATGTAACTACAGAAATTGCGGAAACCACGGCGAAAGAAGAAGAAGCACAAATCGAGCAAGAACAAGCTCTCCAAAACCACATTCACAACGCCGACTACCGCGCCGCAATCACCCTCGCCCTCACACTAAATCACCCCGGCCGCCTACTAAACCTCTTCACCGCAGTCGTCAAAACCTCACCAACGGAGGAAGGCTCGATAAGCGGTCTGCTAGCAGTAGACGAAGTTATTGGAAACCTTAGTAATGAGCAGTTATCTATCTTGGTGCTCAGAATCAGAGACTGGAATACGAATGCCAAGACTGCTACTGTCGCGCAAAGGATTATGCATGTTGTGTTTAGGAGGTATAGTGTGCAGAGGTTGTTGGGGCTAAAAGTGGATTTAATGGGGTGGGAAGCTATCTTGAGTTATACGATGAGGCACTACAAGAAAGCGGAGGAGTTAGTTGACGAGAGTTATCTGGTGGACTATACGCTCAGGGAGATGGAGGAGATGATGGAGGAGGATGTCGGTGGGATGGATGGGGTTGAGATGGCTGTGGCAGTGTAATTGTAGTTGGAAGGAAGCGCAGGTGTGGGTGGGCGGATTGTAAGAAGTATTTGCCGCTATTTAGATGACTACGGCAGTGTACAACATCCGGATATACAAAAGTCTATCTTCTCTTCACGAGAGTTCCATGACACCGCAATCCGGGATTGTCTACAAAATCACTATAAGCAAACAAATTCCAACCTATAGGTAATCTTACCAATACCCTCTCCAAAATACTCCACCCTCACCACCCAATTACCTTTTTTCCAATTCATCATACATCCCGATATTAGGTCCTTCCAAAATACTACATCCCCCCACATCACCTACACCAACAACTTCCTCACACCACCTCACTCGAACAAGGCCTTCTATTAACAGCAAGGACGTTATACCGTACGTGAGTGGCATTGGTACCTGATAACTGCTATTCCGTCCAATGCTGGGTGTGTTGTCTGGGGCGTATGAAGGTGTTTCTTTTCCGGTGGGATATAAGTTCATAACTGAGCCTAGTGCTTGTAGAAGGGTGCAGTGTGAGCGTTTATCGGTGAACTCTCGAGAGTGCGTATGGTATGTTGTAGGAAGCGAGTGACGGGGTGAATACAGGTCTCGATAAACAACCGTAGGGAAACGAAGCTAGTGCAAACTGTTTATGGGTTTGCTATGAGGAATGGAAGAATTAAAATACTTCTAATCTAGACTTTACTCTACCATACTCGGGTAGAGTACAAGCACAATCATGTTAAAGTAGGTACATAACCAGTATTACGGTAATCCCATGCCTAGCTTTATATGATACTTATGTTACAGTGCCGATAGCCTACTTGTGCCTGCTTTCTCCCCATCGTGCATGACGTCGAACCACGTGAGTCGAGCCCATCCATCCCGGCAATCTCCGGACTCATCAGGGACCAACATCGACAACAGCATCAAAACTTCCCGCTTCCTTCCATCCCCCACACCCACCTCCCACCGGAAAAAAAAATACCCAACTCCAAAACAACCCGCCAACCTACATATACAACCCCTCACAATGGGAAACTCCTCCTCCCGCATAACAGCTCAAGACCGGTTCATCTTCCCCCGTCCCCTCCCCCCCCCATTCACAAAGGATACTAACGACGAGAGCAGAGCAATCCTAAACATGAAACTCCAACGCGACAAACTCCACATCTACCAAAAGAAGATCCAAACTATCCTGGCCCGTGAACACGAGATCGCGAAGGAATGCCTCGCACGGGACGACAAGCCCCGCGCGCTCCTCGCGCTCCGGCGGCGGAAATACCAAGAACAACTACTCGCGAAGACGGACGCTCAACTCGAAGCTTTGGAAAGATTGGTAACATGCATGACCCGCCCCTTCGGGGTAGATGATAACAACTTTAGGGGGGGAGGGAGGCTAATATGAAGAGGTTATTTAGACGTCGACCGTTGAGTTTTCGCTCGTGGAGAAAGCGGTGTTGTACGGTTTGCAGCAGGGGAATCAGGTGCTCAAAGAGATACATAAGGAGATGTCGCTGGAGGCGGTGGAGAAGCTGATTGAAGAGACGGACGAGGCTAGGGCGTATCAGAGGGAGGTTAGTAATTTACTGGCTGGGGTCATGACAAATGAGGAGGAGGATGCGGTGGAGGATGAACTTGAGGCGTTAGAGAGGGAGGTTAGTATTTTCATTGCTATCGTTATTATTACCCTTCTGCAGGAGTGGCCGATTTCTGATCTTTACTTTTTTCCTTCGTTACGTAGGTTCTCGGCGCAGGACCGGTACCTGCTATGCCCGATGCCCCAAGTACGGTTCCAACACCGCCAGGGGCGCGAGAGGAAGAAGAGGAAAGTGGTGAAACGGAAGCGGAAAAAAAGGCTAGACGAGCGAAGGAGCGAGCAAAAGCTAGGAGAGAGGCAACTAGAGAAGGGATGGAACCGATGTTGGCATAAGAACTGGAGTTTTTTTCTTGCGCTTTTCTCTCTTTCAACTCTACTTCGGCGTTCGGGAATACACATGGTTGATACGGTGGCCTTCTCTTTTTGGTTTCCAAAGTAAATATCAGGATCTGGGAATGTCATGAGCTATGATACAAGAATTTTTATTAAGTTACATTGCGCAAATTATGGCTATGAGTATCTAACTGTTGGCGCGGAGGTATCGTTTCAAGCTCTCATCGAGGAGTGGATCGGTCCCCGGTTCAATTTGTTTCCCCACACGCTCGTACTTTTCCTGCAATCCCTCCCCATCCTCCATTTCTTGGTCTTCGTCCCTCTCCAGTATGCCCTGTCCCGCCTCTTCATCGCTCGACTCGATATCGCTCATGACGGCTGGCTCCTCCCTCTTTTTTCCGCCGCCACCAACATCGATATCCTTCATCAACCTTCCCAACTCTTTCTCCTTCTCCTCAAGCTTCTGTTCCTCCCTACGTTTCCTAGCCTTCTCCATCTCCGGCTTATAATCCCTTTCATACTCCAAACACTTTCCCTCAACAGCCTTCATGAAGTCATCAATCCCAGCACCTGTCATAGCACTAACCGCCACCAAATCCAAATGCTTATAAAACTCGTCAAGCATAAGACTCATAGAGTTCAACAAGCTAGCCATATACCCGCTTCCCCCAACGCCCTCATCATTCCCCTCGTCTTCCTGCAGCGCTCTTTGAAAAGCCTCAAAATCCGTCATCCACTCCTTCGCAAAATCGGCATCCTGCGCATCCGTCTTGTTGAACACTAGGATCATCGGCAATTTCGTCTTGTAAAGAATACTACAAGCGTAGAGCATGTTGCTCATGAACGTTGCGGGAGCTTTAGTCCGAGGTGTATCAATAATGTAGGCAATGACAGTAGGAAATCCCGAAGCAATCGCATCGGTAATAATCGCTCCGCTAGCGCTCCAGACGAAGCACTCAATCTGGCCCGGCGTGTCCATGAGGATGGAATTTATCGAGGGTGCACGCTTCTCGAGAATGCCAATTACTTGGTCGACCTTGGTCGCGAAGAGATTTAGACACGTCATGATTCCGCCGTTGGGGCCGAGATTGTACTGCTTCATCACTTCCTCGTAGTTTACGCTGTCGCGGATGTCGATGTTCCGAGCGAAGGGGACAGTTTTTACGGCGGGATCGAGGTTGATTATGTATGGTGGCTGTTTCTGCGCATGGAGATGAGCGTTTAGGCGCTGCATGAAGGTAGTTTTTCCGGAGCCTAGAAGGTTCATCATTAGCTTAACGGCTCACGCACCGCAATTGGGGGTGGAGGAGGTAATACCGGCCATGCCAATGCAAATAATTGCTGGTGGAGGACCATCTCTTGAAGCTCCGGGGGAGGGCTCCGGAGCGGACGAGGATGAGCTTGCCTGCGAAGATTCGCCGATGGGGGCTGAGCTCGACATTGTTATTGACCACCAAGGTCTCGAGAAGGATTCGAAGGCGGTAGGTATGAGGGCAGTAGCAGTGCGTATTCTTGGTTTGTTTCGGTGAGATCGGAAGGTGTGTGTTTTTCAAGTTGAAAGAAAGATATTCGCAACGAAGGATGATACCATGGTGGGGTACCTTGTCTTGCGTCCGCCGAAAGCTTGGCTTTTTTGAGCCTCCTTTTATCACTAAGGATCACTCGAGAAATTCACCAACAGAAAACAGGTTCTCCGGGGGAGTGAACTATTTTCAAGATGAGGACACAGGATTGTCAAGAGTATCCTCCTTACAAAATTTGGATCGGCGTCTGGCGGGTGGTAAATGAAACACTACGATAAAGAAAAGCTCCTGTGATTCGCTGGCAGCTGCAGACGCACTTTATTGGGCACTAGAGTTCTCGAGTCCGACGGGTGAGCTCCGACAACTTCTTATGTATATTTTTTGAGTTCTTCTCCTCTCTCAATATAGTGCTTCTCTAAGAGTAACAATCTTACCCATTGCAGACCGCCCCGACAGACTCGCTGAATTATCTGATACTATACACCCCTGTATAGCTGCCCACGACAGCCCGAAAATATTGTACAATCCGTCCCAAATGTAAAGCAAAGACCTCAAGTTTCCCTTGCGGTCGCCCCGGGCTCTCTAATCCCCATATTTCCTTGGATGGGCCTTGTCGCATCCGCTACGTTCCCTGGCTCCTTCGGTTTAACCGCACTCTTGCCCGCTTTGCTCTGTAGCTTTGCGACCGACCACTTAGGCTCCAGTAATCCAAACTACCACTTCATTAGGTCCCATGCTCGACAGTTAATCTGCGAACCAGGTCCCCCGGTACGACTTACCATGGATAACAATCGCCACACAGGATCCGAAGGCTGCGCTCCAGTACCTAGCCAGTATTTCGCTCGTGCAGTATCTAATTCAATGTGTTTTGTGCCTTTTCCTATGCCGTCGACTGGTGGGGCCGGAACGGGGTCGTAGGTACCGATTACTTCTATCGGCCTATTCGTTTGTGCGGACCTATAAATATCAGCTGAACGTGCATCGGAGGATAGCTGAGAGAGCAGAGAATACCGAGCATGCGCGACGACGATGTTGTAGATGGGCGCATGTCGACGGCCAAAGCGTGCTAAACGTATCTTGACGACCATTGTGTGATGTTGACTGGATGGGGGGTTGGAGGCTGTAGAAGGTTTTGATATCGACAATGAAGAATTTTGTAAATGTATTGAAGGCAGCTAGAACTGCTCGGTCTCGTGAATATCCCTAATTCATTCTATAGAAATACTCTTAGGGGATTACTTTGAGGGGTATATCCATTTTTGGAGGAAAAAAAAAAAGTTTGTGACTTTGCTTTCGCCTCATACCCCGCCAATAAAAGCGCCCACAGAAGAATCGAGGAAAAGTTGCCCCACACAAACATCCCTCCACAATCAACACCAACAACTCGTCACCAACGAGTAATCGATTTATAGCTAGTCTACGGGTCTTTTTCGGGATCCATCGAGACAGCAAATATGGCTCCGCTTGAACTGAACGCCTTAATAGCAGCTCTCCCTGAGCATGAGAATGGTTGGGGACCTCCGGGTTCCATCGAATCAGCGCTGAATGAAGTTCCCTATGCCCCCTACTCAAAGGGGGATAAACTTGGTCGCATGGCGGATTGGACAGCAGAGGGTGGAAAGGATGGGCGGGATCAGAGGGGTGGAAGACAAGGCTACAACAGAAATTACAGAGGTAAATGTTTCCTCCAATGTTTGAGGTATGCGGTACACTAACAATGTGGTATAGATCAGCAAGTATACGGAGCCGGAACATCGAGTCTATTCTCTTATCAACATGCTGAAGACGAAGCTTCCTTCTCCGTGGTTGATAATCAACGCACTAGCACAAAGACTCGCTCAGGTTTTGGTGGCCGCGGCATGACAACTTTCCGTGGACGCGGTCGCGGTGCCCAGGGTGCACGTGGAGGACGTGGAGGTGGAGCGGGTGGATCTGGAGGTACATTCCAGAGAGCTGGTGACCGCAGCGGTAGAGACCAAGGCCGTTTCGACAATCGTGGTGGAAGGGGGGGTCGTGGTCGCCGTTTTGGCTGGAAAGACTATGATAAACCGCAGCGCAACCGTGATGCCTCGGTTGTTGTCAAGCCTGAATGGAAGATGCTCGAGGAAATCGATTTCAACCGCCTGGCTAAGCTCAATCTTGAGACTAACGAGGGCGAAGATGTGGACAGCTACGGATTTCTGTACTACTATGACCGTGCCTACGATAAAGCTGCTGGTACTAAGCCTGCCGAGCGCAAACTCGTTGTTCAAGACCGAGTGGTATTCAACCCCACCACGACTGATGATCCTGTGATTCAGCAACTTGCGGAGAAGGATGAAGCTGCAATATTCGCCACAGACTCTGTATTGTCGATGCTGATGTGTGCTCCTCGGTCCGTTTACCCCTGGGATATTGTGATTGTTCGTGAGGGCAAGAAGCTTTTCTTCGATAAGCGGGAGGGCAGCCAATTGGACTTTGTCTCGGTCAACGAGAATGCTGCGGATCCACCACTAGAGGCGAGCGAGGGAAATAAGGATTCCATCAACGCGCCACACGCACTTTCTATGGAAGCTACTTTCATTAACCAAAATTTTGCTATCCAAACAGTGAACGAGGAGTCAAAGCACGACTTTGAGAACTCTAATCCTTTCTACAACGAGGAAGACACTGAGCCACTTGGTTCCAAGGCCTACAAATACCGGCGTTTCGATTTGTCTCTAAATGAGGAGGAGCCGGTACACCTTATCGTGAGGACAGAGCTGGATGCAGTTATGAAGACTCCTAGCGGGGGTGACACGTTCCTCACCGTCAAGGCACTGAACGAGTTTGACGGACGTGCGCAGGGAAGCGGGGGAGCACTCGATTGGCGTACAAAGCTCTCCTCCCAGCGCGGCGCAGTGGTGGCAACAGAAATGAAGAACAATTCCTGCAAGCTCGCTCGCTGGACTGCCCAGGCCATCCTCGCAAAAGCAGACGTGATGAAGTTAGGGTAACATCTCCCGTCTCCCATCATCAGCGACTTTTTCCTAACTAACTCTCCCGTAGATTTGTCTCCCGCGCAAACCCCAAGGATAACAACCGTCACGTAATCCTCGGTGTCGTCGGATACAAGCCCCGCGAATTCGCTAACCAGATGAATCTTAACCTCTCTAATGGATGGGGTATCGTTCGCACCATCGTTGACATGTGCATGCACATGCCCGAGGGCAAGTACGTACTTGTCAAAGACCCCAATAGACCCGTGCTTAGGTTGTACGAGGTCCCAGCGAACACTTTTGAGGAGCTCGAGGATGGCAAAACCGTTGGTGGGGATGACGGTTAGTTGGGATTTTTTTTTTTTCTTGTTAATCTTGAGTCAAAAGGTTTTAGTTAAATACAAAAGGGGTTTTCTTTTTTCTTTTTTCTTTTTTCTTTTTCTTTTTCTCTCATGACGATTTGTTGCACCAAAGAACATTAGTTAGATGTGTAGGGGGGGTTTCCGGATCGTTATTGCCGTCTCTTGTGGCCACATGTCTCTCCACAGGTACTCGTACAGTACGGTATGGTACTGTACTGCACTCGAGCAAGAACAAGTACTGTACTGGCCTTGGATCAGTGGTGACATATGGTAGAGAGGGCCGGGAAAAATGAATCGAAAAAAATAAAATAAAATAAAATACCAGCCAGCGACTATCACCATGGGCAGATAAAATACTGCAGCACAAGTTTCTCCATGGTCGAGACTTTTTTCAATCTGCTTGAGCATTTACGGTTCCATAACACCGCTATTATAACACCGCTATCCAACAAATGAGCAGTGGTGCAATAATCTAACTACTAACTTGACCACCCTTTTTACAAATCTACTCGCGCATTCCTCCACCACAAATACTTGTACGAGTACGGTAGGGAAGTCAAAACTTGGCTGCTCGGCACAGCGAAAGGTATTAGGCAATGCCGAATTAGGAAACACAGCTATTAAGCACAGTATTGTACGAGCACTCGAGTACGGCATGTATTATAATAAAATCGTCGAGGTACTCGAATACGAGCACTGCACTCGCGCCTGGGTAAACTACTTGCCATCGCATCCGGACCGGAAGGCTTCACAGCAAGTATTATACGGTCGCACCCCCGCTATCCCGATGGGCTAAAAAAAGACCAAGGTATCGGTCCGGTAGAATGCGCGATACGGACAGCGGTTCGAGATTTTGGTATAAAAGAAATCCCAAAGTCAAAGAGGCCCATATGGGGCAGAGAGGTATCCGGGTTTACTCGAGTATTTATTGGGGTCCGTAGCGAGGTGTGGCTGTGATGCGCTATATACAGTATGGTACGGTACACTGGATCGAAAAGCTTGAAATCGCATTCACCGATTCCTACGGAGGATAGAGTAGAATTAAAATGTACAGCTCATCGCCGCCCAAACAGAGGGCGCTTCCTTCAAATTATGTTTGAGAAACCAAGGATGTAGAACCACGCGAGGGTTATGAATGGTAAGAGGAGCGGTGATGATGAAGCTGCGAACCTCTGGGGGGGGGAAGCGGCGCTTGGAACAGTGGTAGTAGCGTTTGACCTTGAGGGGTCCTTATCACCGAGTCTATACCCTCCCATCCCTGTCCCGTTGAAGCAGTACTTATCCCAGACCTCCGGAGCACCGAAGCGGTCCGCTTCTTTGTCCGAGAATGTGATGTCGATGCACTTTATTCCTCCCCCCCCCGGTCCCACCCCGCCTCGCGGTTAGTCCTACCACTCTATCAACCAATTCGACGAGCAAGCGAGGTGGAAGGGAGCAACATACAGAATACAAGGAAGCCCCCGTCCCGGTCAACTGTATGACCTGAATGGTAGCGTTGACACCATTAGATACTTGCCCCACGATCTTCTTGGGGATCTTGATCTTTGGAAGGCAGAAGGTGCTATTGGCGCCCGTCTGATTGAATAGTGGGACCATGGAGACGTTGTATGGGTTCGAGAGTATCTTTTCGTCGATGTCGGAGCCGAGCGCGATGTTGACCGTTGTCAAGGCGAATGCGTGGATGGGGATCAAGGAGAGGGCGCCACCGGTCGTGGGCCATCGGGAGCGGTTCGTTGTTGGGGAGATGCCTATTTTGGTTTTTTATTTATTGTGAGATTAAGTTCTTACTGTACCGGTATGGTGGAGGAGGGTGGGGGTGTGTTCATTACCTCCGCCTATAGAACGAATTAGTTAATGGTCAAACCGATTATCAACAAAGCGAGAAGAAAAGGGGAATCTACATGGAAAGTGAAATTGCGTATCATAAAAATATGGCCTCTGCTGCGGATAGGTAACAGTAAAGTGGCCGTTCACCAATCCTCCTCCTCCCCCCCCGCACATCAGCACCGATAGTATCCCCAAAACCGATAACAGCCATGCCCGTACCCGATGCATGCTTCAATGTCGCGCGCGCGCGCCGAGAAACGATTCAGGCCCTTTTTCCTACTTGCTTTTCTTTCTCTTCAGGTTCTCATCTGGTCCGAACCAAAGGTCACGAAAGGGAGGAGCGAAAAAAAAAATACCAAGAAAAGCAGGGGAGAAAAAAGCTTATCTCGATATATTTCAGGGCGAGGTGGAGGGAGCAGGAAGAAGAGGGAGAGGAGGGAACGAGAGGGCTTTTGTGAAAAGAAGCGGAGGTGGCATGGGATACACTAGAATACAGCGGCGGCGTTGGCTGTGAGTGTGTGATACCGTCCATTTGGTGATGGCTGCGAGTTGGTGGGACTAAAGAGGAAAGCAATTAACACATTCCTAACGAGATTGGTGGATTGCTTTTTTTCCTGTCTTCTCATTTGGCCTTATTTGATTTTGTGGATGGGAAGTGCCGGGCTTTGTGCTCTAGTACAATAGACCGGTTGACTTGATAGGATGGCGAGAAGCCTCGGGGGGAGGGAAGGAGGTATAACCGAGTGAATCTTTCCCCGATCGAGAGGTGGCAGAACTCATTGACAGGAGCACCAGACTGGTCATGGTCTGTGGGAGAAGAGTGAGAAAAAGAAAGTAAAGGTATCATGTACGAGTACTCGTACTTGTACCGGTACTCTACCAGTAACTCCTGTCAGCGGAGGCGGAGGCGGAATGGTGGGCAGGGGGTGACAAGCTTTTTTGAGCTGCGGTAGTACAAGTGCCGTAGTGCTATGGTATGATAGCTGCACGGGTGGGGATCGGTGAGTGGTTGGTTACCAGCATTTGTAGGGTGGCCGAACTTTATTTGCTTTTTTTTCTTTTCCTTTTCCTTTTCTCCTCATTGTGAGCTGAATGGGGTTTTGTTTGAGCTTTTGAGTCCAGCGGATTTGATCGAAGCCAGTTGTATCGTCGATAAACAGCAAAATACTTGCCATATTTGCTCGATCAAGGCAAGCGGTGGGTGATTTGGCAGGATTCTTGGGTGAGATGTGACAAAACTCTCGAGTGAGATGTTATGACTGCGCCCGGGAAGTTACCTCCGGAGGAACTATTGATATCACCCCCTTCCGGGGGAATTTTTGGGCGTTGAATGGCTTCAACTTATGCAGCCCTATCGCTGGACTGCCAACAACTCGCGGCGATCCCCCCTCTTCACATGACCCACCGTGGATTTGTGGGAGAACTCATTCATCATCGTCCTTTCTCTAGTCCCATCATCCACACCAACCACCCACCACCACGTACTTTTCCCATCTTCTATAGTTGGAAGGGAAAGATCTCAGCCGCTGTGCAAGGCCCTTCCTATGATATCTCATTCCATCTCACCACCTTGTCCGTATTGCTTTCTCTCACTCACTACTCGTCGGGGCGCGAAGTATCCGTGGGTAGAGGTGCCAAGAACTGATATTTTGAGCCCAAAATCGAGGACCCTAACACCTCTGTCCCCGGGCGCTTTGCGAAACAGAGTGGTAGTCAATAGGGTAAGGGGTGGAATGAACATAAAGATAGCGAACCTATCGCTAACAAGGGCATCTTGACGTGTGGCAAGAGGAATTTCGCGACCCCTTCGTGCAGTTCATCTGGTTCCAGCAGGACGCTAGAAATCTTGGCCAAGTAGGTCTAAGAAAAATTCCAGGGGGAAGTATGCGTCGCGTGCCCAAGTATTTTGGTTGGCTCCGGGTGGTACCTCCGGGCCCTGGAGCGGTGTGGACATGGAGATTTGGTAATGATGCCCTTCTTTGTGCCTAGTGATTTTATCACAGCTCGTGAATTGGCCAACCTTCTACTCGTACCCATCGCCTTGCTATTCCATTGCTTTGGTCACCACTTTGTGCACTGGTCAACTTACACGAATCTTGGTGGGGGTAGAGATAACACGCACACACTTCTGAATACTTTCCTTGTGATTATGCGCCAGATGGGGCAGGTGGGATTGGGAAAACGATCAATAAAAGACATACCCCGCCACTCGTGTCGCCAGTGGTAAACATGGCTATCAAGAAGATGTGTTACATTTCCGCCGTGGGGTGGAGGCAAGTCGAGAAGAAGTCAGTTTTGATTGATTGGTTGGTTGGGCAGAAGAGGGTGGAGAGCAATACGATCGGGAAAAAGAGAAGAAGCCGGATTATTTAAGGAAAGCAAACAGTGACTACTACCGCAATCCACACGAATGCAATGGTTGATCCCTGTGGAGAAACTCATACACAGTCCACAATGTGCACGTTCCCATTATTTATAGGTACTGTACGCGCAAAAAAAAGGATAGTGGAAAGGCCCTGGTTGTGCAATGCACGATAGAACCCTAAAATCGGGACAGTTCCGATCCCACTTTCTAAAAGTGCGATAAATTTGTTTTCGTGGGGTCGGCTCTTGAAACTGATGCGCCCCTGGGTGAAGTTAGTCGCTAGGTTGGATGAAGGAGGAGTGTGAGATGATTGACCTAACTTTGGTCGGTGTGCTGTAGCTGTACGAGCACTCGTATGATACCATAGAATCGGCCACTGGAGAGGCCTTGGGGGAAGTTACAATAATTTAGTCGATTGAATTTTTCCCCTTGCCATATTAAAAGTACGGTGACAAATCTTTCGGTCTGATGCCCTTTTCACACCAAAAATAGACATTTTCAAGCGGACAATTCTCAATGCTGCATATATGATAACACCTCAAATTGTTTTATAAGCTAGGGAGCGACTATCTATTCCCACCTCTACATGTATCATACAAGTGTCGGGGATCAAAACCGACCTCGTTATTCACGATTACATTGACCAGTGTGAAAGTGACCTCAATTTTTGTATGGGATCCCATACGGAAAGGTACATGGCAACTGATACCAGATACTTAAACAACCTTTTCTCCAATGCTTTATAATATTTAAGGCTTTGTAGTGTTTATCATGTTATCTTCAGGTTAATGCATGGACAAATTTCCACCGATGCTCATAAACATTGAGCAAGGAGAGAGGGTGGTGAGGATGGGCACTTTTGGTGTAAAAAGGGCATATGCACCCCGCTTTTTTTGTCCTTTTTATTCGGTTCTATCCGCCCTGTCAGGGATGCCTCGCTATTACAGGGCTGCATGAGTAGGGACGGAGGGGGAAGAAACAACCACATCTAGTGGCCATTCCTAGGGATAATGTTCCTATTTGTATCGGGATCACTGGGGGTGCCGTATATGCACGATAGAAGGCCCTACTGTATAAGGATTGCTATCGATACAAATAAGGGTCTTGCAATTGGGATTGGGAGACAAAAGCTCACACGCTGGGCCTTATGATATCGTGTACTCCGTACGGTGTATGATGCAACACAAGAGTCAATATCCGGTCAGCCAGACACTCCCTTTGCAAGATTTACCTACACAATAATAATAGCATCATTATTAATAGTAATTGTCTCTTTTATCTTCAGCAAACACTAAAGTAATAAAAGCCCAACCGCCTCATCCCCAAAAACTGGTTCACCGGCCGAATACCTCTTAATCGAAGGGGGGGTTTCGAACTCATAGCGTTCCCTGGTTCAAGTCAGTACTGGTCGAAATATATCCTTTTTTCGGCCCCGAATCACGTGATCGAGCCGGATACCGGACTACATGATATTATTCTCAGGGCGAATCACCCGCCACAGCGCTGCAAATTTTGGTGCCCCGCAGGGCAGGTCGCCGTCCTGAGCAATCCCCTTAATATAGCTCTATAGCTCTAAGGTGGGGCCTGGGGAAAAAGATTTAATCCAATACCCAGTGACAGAATTTGTTCCAGCCTTTTTCAATGGGGCCCCTGGCCGTGGGCGCCGGGTGGTATCTTGAGGCCGTTGTCAGTTAAGGATTAGAGGGTTTTGGAGCCAATTCTTCTGTCGAATTGGGTTTTTTTCCTTCAAGGTAGTTAGTTACATGACCTATCGTAGAAATTTGTTAAGGAAGTAGCGTGGACTAGGACTTTTTAGAATTTCTGGTAGGGAGAACGCCGCACTTTTTGGGGTTGCCGTGTTTGGCCTATTGTGAGAGCAAGAAAGGATCGTCCATTGTAAACTGTCCTATCATAAGTCCAGGCCAGTTTCCTTAAAACCGAGCGTTAAGAGTTGCTTAGTGAGTGATATTTAGTGATTAGAAGGTTTGGTTTTGGCCTTGGCAATGCAGCCAAGCCTTGTGACGTGACGGACAGCTAGTCGTCGAGCAGTACACGTCTCCCAAGCTCTGGCCTGGGAGCTTCGGATCCGCACCGCTTTCTCCTTTTCTGTTGCCCTCTCTCCTATCTCCCTTTCGTGCTGAGTATAGCCCTATACACCATGCCATCTCCGCGGTCCCCCAGTCGATCCAAACACGAGGAAGAGCAACGGGAAATTGAGGCGCTAGACCGAGAGCAGGAGACAGCGACGGACGAAGAGGAGGAAGATGAGGAGCCCCGACTAAAGTACACCCGCTTAACACGGTCGTTAGCAGGGGTATATCGGAATGGCGATGCAGTATCTGCGAGCTTGGTCTTTGGCGAGAGGATGGTTTGTACCATTCTGGCTGTGTTCCCTAGTTGAGTGCTAATCCATGCAATTAGATTATAGGAACCCACAACGGGAACATTGTGAGCCTCATTTCTTGGGATGTTTATCACTATTGGGCTCCGGGGGCTCTTTTTCTAATTAACGTTTGAGTCTATTATCTAGCATATATTATCACTGCCATCGCTCAATAGCATACGGGTTTACCATGCGCATTCCGCCTCGATAACTTCCATCTCTATATCACCGCCCCCCCCTCCTCCACTCCCAGCTCAGATTCGTCGTTTTGCCGCTCACCAAGACCGCAATATCCATGTTGCGACTTCCGCTATCGATGGCCTTGTCTGCATCGTGCCCCTCCTTCCCGCCAATCCTGGCAACAATTCTTCAACTGCCCCATATTCCAAGTCGGAAATCACCTTCAAAAACTTTAAACGCCCAATTCAATCGGTAGCGCTGTCGCCAAACTTCCGCACCGATCGAACCTTTATATCTGGTGGATTGGCGGGGAACCTGATTCTCTCTGTGGCACCCCCGGCAGGTGGGGGTGGTGGAATGGCATGGATGGGGTTGGGAGGTGGTAGTGGCAAGGATACTGTCTTACATTCTGGGGAAGGCGCCATATCCGCCATCTCGTGGAGTAAAGAATCGCCGAGATTTGTGGGCTGGACAAACGAGCGAGGGATTAAGATCATGAGATCTCATATTGTACCACCAGAAGTTAAAAAGGAAGAGGTTACCGAAGGAGGTGAAGGGGGCCCGAGTATCGGAGTCAATCCTGGATTAGCGAGTTGGATTCCAGGTTTAGGAGTTGGTGGGCGGCCGGTGGGTGAAATTGCTTGGAAGCGGATCTCGGCAATCGAGAGGCCGGAAAGTATCCCCGAAGAGTTGGCGGCGGTTCACAAACCGAGACTCGAGTGGATTGATAGGCGTAATTTATCCGAGGATGATGTGGATGGCCGAACCCTGAGCACCGCAGATGATGTCAGCCCTACAGCAGTGAAGGGGAAGCCCTCGATGGGAACTGACTGGGGGCAACGAGAGAAGCTCTTGGTTGGATGGGGTGGTACAATTTGGGTTATGGATGTTTTTGCGGGAGATGGAACGGGAGAAGAGGAGAAACGGGCTGGGTGGGCAGAGATTGTGCACATGTAGGTACCCGAAAAAGGATGACGTCGGGAGATGGTGCTGACAATGACCCTATAGCTTGCAAACCGATTGTACTATTTCTGGCTTAACCATGTATAGCCCATCTCTTGTTTTGCTCCTGGCATACCTCAAGGAAGAAACACCATCGTCTCCTGAGCCTGGGCAGGCATCTTCTTCTGGTGCAGGTTCCGAGGCCTCCCTAAGTTCTAAATCCCGCACTCGCCGAGGGCGAACTAATGCACTTACGCCTGAGTTGAGATTTATTGATCTTAATACGTCAGAGGAAGTAAGCGCGGACGAATTGTTGATGAGTAGATTCGAGGGCCTGGCAGTTGGCGATTACCACCTTGGTGTTCTACCGGCTAACCCACCTATGATCACTCGCCCTCCTTCGGCTTCTGGAGAAGGTGACATTCTCGGTATAAGCACCGCAAGTAATTATTTGTGGGCTGCGGGAGTAAACGCTACACAGTTATTTTCTAGCGCAGCGAGTGTGCGAAGTCTAGGTAGTGTGTCACGACGAGAGAGCTTCAGCAATGCGAGTGTGAGTAAGGCGTCGGGAAGTCTGTCTGGTCTCCGGGGAATGAAGGAGAAAAAGGAAGATGTTGGGTGGGAGGAATACCCGGGCAAGAAAATCTATATTACCAGTCCCTATGATGTGGTGTTTGCTACTGAGAGAAGCCCAAAAGACCACCTAGGATGGCTATTGGAGAAGGAAAAGTACAAGGATGCGTGGGAATTAGTCGATGCGCAGCCCGACATTATTTCGTCTGACGCCGCTTCTTTAAGCGAATACGATGAGATTGAACGGATCGTGGTTGATGCTTATGCTTCGGACCCGGCCTATGACTCTGATTCAACCATCAGTGGCGGCAGACAGAAGGTTGTTCAAATGTCCTCCGCCACAGAAAAAGAAAAACGAAGAATTGGCGAGTTGTGGCTGCGGAGCTTGATTGATGTCGGCGATTGGACTACGGCTGGGGCCGTATGTGGTAAAGTTTTGGGAGTGTCAGGAAGATGGGAGCACTGGGTGTGGGTATTCGAAGCGGCTGGAAAGATAGAGGAAATCACACCTTACATACCCAGCACGCCATTATCACCGCCACTACCAAGCGTGATATATGAGATTGTTTTGGCGCATTATCTCACACATGATCGACAGCGGTTCCAGAAGCTTCTCGCGCACGACTGGAGGCCGGAAGGCTCGAGGACGCTGTACGACCCCCGAACTATCATCGATGCCGTTGAGCGGAAGCTGGACAACCGCGAAGATGACGTTCACGAAGGAGATGAGGACTGGATGATACTGCAAGAATGCCTTGCAAAATTATTTATGGTCGTCGCTGAGCCTAGGAATGCGCTGAAATTCTATGTCATACTCAAGAATGCCGATGAGGCATTCAAACTGATTCGGGAGTTCCGTCTTGTTGACGCTGTCAAGGACGATATCCTATCTTTCATAAAGCTTCGGGTGTCTAATGAGCAGATGCAGGGCGCAAGTATCGCTGAGTTGGAAAGTGGAACGGAGGAGGCGATCGGCTTGTTGGTACAAGAGGCTGGGCATGGTATCGTTGGACCAAAGATGGTGGTACGACAGCTAGACGATGACAAGGTTACCGGCGGAAAGCTATTCTTGTTTTTCTATCTCCGTCGGCTGTGGATAGGTAGTGCTGGAGATAGTTCTGGAATGGGCGGAGAGGGAATTGGAGTTGGAGGAGGAGGGATATTGGCAGAATTTGGAGACTTGATGGTCGAATTGTTTGCCGAATACGACCGGCCGCTACTGATGGATTTCCTTAAGGACAGTCATTCGTACTCCTTGGAGAAAGCTTCCGCAGTGTGCGAGAGGCGAAACTATATACCAGAGTTGGTCCATCTGCTCTCTAAGACCGGGCAAACTAAGCGTGCGCTCTTCCTTATTATCGACAAGTTGGCCGATGTCTCCCAGGCTATCGCATTCGCAAAGACTCAGGATGATCCAGATCTTTGGAATGACCTGTTGGATTACTCTATGGATAAACCAAAGTTCATTCGCGGGCTGCTTGAGAACGTTGGAACCACCATTGATCCGATCACACTAGTAAGGAGGATTCCGACAGGGCTAGAAATCGAGGGGCTTAAGGCCGCCTTAGGAAAGATCCTTAAAGAGTATGGCGTACAATGGAGCATCTGTGATGGAGTTGCGAAAGTCCTCAGAAGTGAAGTGGCGAGAGGCATGGAAGAGCTCCGTAGAGGGCAGCGACGGGGTGTTAAATTCGAAGTTGCGATCGAGCGGGAGCTTTACCTTAGCACCGAGGCGGAAGGTTCTGCTGCCGAGGACAGCGGAACTATTCGAGATGTTGAACTCGAGCGGGAGGAAATTGGTCTCGGTGTTGGCGGGAGATATGCATGTGGTGTATGCAAGGTCGACTTCGAGCCCACAGGTAGCCAATCTTTCATTCTTTCACCATCACGAAACTTGGCTGATAATAGTTTAGAAAAAGATACTCTTATAGCTTTTGCTTGCCGACACATCTTTCACGTACGCTGCCTTGTAATTGCTCACGGCAGCGAGGCGGATGTACCCGAGGTATGCGGCCATGGCGTGGAGGAAGAAATACTCGGTGTAATGGGACGTAGTGTGGGGACCAAGGTCACGCATGCCGCCCTTATCAGACAGAGGGTCCAGGGCGGCTGCGTGCTCTGTGAGCAGAGGGGAGGCGAAGACGAATTTTGATTTAGTTTGGCTGTGCTTTTTGTTCTTTGTATTATATCAGTGGATTTAGCTTGCATGGTGGTTTACGTTCTATGAGGTGAATTTGTATACATACGAAATGACAAGAGAATGGATGTTCTGATGGACTGGCAATACTTACTATTGCTTAGCGAGTGATGCAAAATGATCTGCAATTTGCAGCCTCCATGCAAGATCAGGACAAGTGTACAGTACTGTACAAGGATGGTGTGCTAGCATTTGAGCTTTAAAACAGTAGTTCCTCTCAACCCTTATCAGTTGGAGAAGAAAAGAGAATAAAGGAAGAGAAGGCATGGCTGACCGCTATTTCTACGTCTTCTCTGTGCAGTGTCGTGTTATGATATTGGATTAAGAAAGGTTGGCGAGGCGTTTGGAATCTTCAAACTCGTTTCATGTCCAGGGTTTATCTTGTACGACCGTGTCTCGCACTCCACAAAGTGTAGTTCACCAACCCGCTCACTCACCATTGAACATCACATAACATTCCTACAATTCCTCACGATGCCATTCCTCTCCCTACCAAACGAGCTCATCCTAGGGGTAGCGACCTACCTCTCCCCATCATGCGTAGCCCACCTCCTACTCTGCAACCACCACCTCTCCAACCTCCTAGCCACCGCGCCAATAGACGCACTCTTCCGCACACGCTCCAAACATCGGGGCACCCGAGCCCTCCTCTCCGCCGCGGAGCGTGGCGACACCCGAGCGGTTGCCACCCTCCTCCACCGCGGAATCCTCGACCTAATCAGCGCCCCAACTCCCGCCAATAGCGGTAAGTTCCTGGTAGACGCGGTCCGCAGGCTGGACGAAAAGATAATAGGCACCCTCCTAGAAGCCGGCATCCCCGTAAACGCCCGCAGCAGCGCCTGCGGCCAAACCCCGCTCTCC
>QLOI01002199.1:0-53683 GCA_003313605.1 Tuber umbilicatum | reverse complement strand
CCCCCCCCCCCCCCCGTACCACCATCCGTTGATACCGTACCCTAGCACAAAGCTCCGATATTACTTCCTTAATCACTTACCTGAGGTTCGGTACCCTCTCCCCTCGTCATGGTGGGGTTAGTTGGTCGTAGTCGGTTCCTGTACCATCTTGTGTGGTATCATACGGCAACCAACCAACCAACAAACCCTCCCCCCTTCTCCATCAATCACCGCATTATTCGGAACGGATGTGCTTCTGTCACGCGTCAGGGGTTTAGTTCCTTCCTTCCCCCTTCCATTCTGCAAAACAGAAGAAAAAGCAATACCCACGAAAAAAAGAAAAAAAGGAAAAAAAGGAAAGGGAGGAAAGAAAGAGAAAAAAGAAAAAAAGTGGGGAAAAAAAAAGGCAAAATAAGTAAAAACAAAAATGGGTATCATCAACCAACCCCCCTCTCTACCCGAATTCAATCATGTATGTATGTGTATATGTATGACATATATAAATGTATGTGTGTAAGGAAGGAAGGGGAAAAAGATAGCAGAGAAAGAGGGGGAGAACGGGAAGGGAGATGAGGCGTCGGTGCGAAACATGGGGAGGGGTGAGCGAGCCATGGCTTATTTGGAATTGATGGTGGTGGGATGGGTAGATAGATGGATGGTACTGTAGCTGTGGGGTGGGGTAAATGATACCTCATGATCGATATATTGCGATTTGCGGAAATCAAAGAAACTGGGCTTGAGAGAAAAAAACCGCGTCTTGGGATATCTCGAAACGTGCCAAAAAGGAAGCGAGTCTCCTCCGAGCAACCAACCCTTGGACTGTCAGGGCGGTCTCAGATCTCATGTTGATGAGAGAACCGGCAAGTTGGCGTTCCAGTCCGTTTGAGAGAGTATCTAAGACGTGCGATTTTTCTCTCAAGCCCGATTTCTTTATGAAAGTTTTCGCAAACCGCAATATGACAATATCGAAAGCCAACCCATGGAACTGAGTGAGTAAGGAAGAGAAGGGGGGGGGGAAGTAATTATCCCCGTTCTCGCTTTTTGCTACACGGAACTGCCGGGGGGGGGATGTGAGGTAAGGCGTGAGGAACGAACGGAACAGGTGGAGGCGAGCGGGCGAACAAAGGCAAGATGGGTGGATGGGTCGGGTGCTAAGAAAAAGAAAAAAAGGAACAGATAGAAAGTTCCAAGGTAATGTAACAAAGTAATTGCATTCCGGAGGTTGAAAGGGGTTCTTGGTGTGTATTGCTGCGGGGTGCGATATGGGAGTTGAGGGTGGAAAGCGTCAGAGTAAACACTCTCCACCAATAGTAGATAGGGCATGATAGGCAAGGCAAGGCAAGGCAGGGGAAACCGGAAGATCAAAAATAATCGTTTTGCTTGTTTGTGGGAAGAAAAAAAGGGAGTAAAAAGCATCTAACAAAACAATAGATAATAATAATATTATCATAATAAAATAGGCGCTTACCAGTGCTGAAAACCCATTCGTCCAGGCTCCCAACGTCTTCACTAGTGAACGTCAAATAGAGATATCTAATGCATGTGGGTGTATGCGCGCAATCGCGCCCAGGAAAATTAGCCTTGTCATTTTTCTTTTTCCTTCTGCCTGTCTCCTTGCTTATTTCTCCTCTTCCCTATTGAATGTGATGTTTTGCGGCTGAAGGGCGGAGATTCTTGGAATAAGGTAGAAAGAAAGATAGCCCCCTCTCTCCCCCTTGTCCTTTCCGGCCCCTGCGGAAAAGGCTGTGTACTCGTAGAGAGGGTGTGGATGGGTGAAGAGCGGCGGGAAGGGGGATGGTGTGAAAAATAGAAAAAAAATAAACCAAGCGAGCGCACTTTTCGTGAAGAGAAGGAGGAAGAAAAAAGATGGGGAGAATAGATTTGTAGCTTACTTCAATGTCTCGGCTAGAAGCACCGAACATCCAATCCCAGCGCCCCGGGGACAAGTGAGGCGATAATCAGCATAGGAAAGCGGTCATGTGCAGACGAAAATCAAATTCTCGCAAGAGAGTGAGGACGAGTGAGGGAGTAATTTAAACCCCACCGGTAGTGGAGTTAGGAAAAAAAAAAGAGAGTAGAGATTTACCGGGCTAGACCACATGTAAAAAAAAAAAGGGTCTTGAAGGGAAGATCCAGAAGGGGTACCTGGGAAGAAGAAAGATCGGGGAGGGGAAGGGAAATGATAGACGTACCTCCCCAGAAACTCTCTGCTTGATCAATCGGACCACCTCCTTCAGGCAAAGTGACATCTTTAATTGAGGCATATCCAAACTCCACTTTGGTTGTTTTCATGTAGGCCCTACATTGAAGGGTATCACGGATCAATATGTTGCACCATATGGGGATTGGGAACGGGAAGTCAGTTGTTCTCCCAAAAGTAAATCGCCCCCAACCATCACACAGCAAATAGAAGTGACATACTTGTATGCATCCCACGCCCATTCTTGGTACATCTGGTTACCTGTCGCTCTGTATGCGTAGAAATATGACTCCACGGTTTCGGGACGCAGCAGATACATAGCGTTCGTGACCCAAAATCCTGCGTTACTTTTTTGTTCCCGCTGCCCTTCATGCTCGGGATGGAGTGCAGGGACGATCTTCTTATCTGCTGGTGTCCAGGCGAAAAGTTCGGGCCCAATGCGTGTAATCGTGCTGACATAGGTCTCGTGGCATCCGTCGACGATGTCCAGACCAAATTGTACAAAGTCTTTTCTACCGAGATATTTCCCTCCCAATATGAAGTTCCCACCGGCGAAGCATGCGAGGTGGCCCATCTCGCTGGTTAAAAGACCATTCTTCCACTGAGCGAGGAATAACTTTCCTCTTTGACGGCCCTTTCCCGGTGTCGACCACTGGGCGAGGTGTTTTATTGTGGACTCGACAGCCTCCACCCACCTCTCACCATACACATTTGCGTCCCGATCCTTGGGCGCTAATATTTGTGCCTTAATGAGATACTATCGACGAAAAGTTAGCTCCTATTTCATAGCCGCCAATGGAACAACAGGTTACCAACTTCGTAATATCTATCATTGACACCGGTCGGTATCAGTAAACAGCCGAGGGTATCGATAGCTAAGACATTCGGGGGCTCCCTTACGAGTCGTGCCCTGCATCCCAACTTCTATCTTTGTCGGTCGATTTACCAGTTATTATATCAAACGGAGACCTAAAAGTATTTGTCAGAAACCTGTCTGATTATCTATTAGACGCACAAAGCCTTAGAACACTTACTGAGCAAGCCCCGGCCAATCCTCTGTGTACCTATATCCCGAATCGTTAGAAAAAGGAAAAATCTCGAGCTCAGCTTCGCACTTACTCATTCCAGACAAGCTTCCTAAGAAAAAGGGAGAAAAAACAGACAAAGTTAATAAGCTTAATCGGGCTTTAGAGACGATGGGGGATCAAAGTATACTTCCAAGCCCGTGTCGCATTCTTCCCATATATATCATTTCCAGTAAGCTTGCTAAGAATTCTGTTCTCTAGCCAATTGGTTCCAGCTCGGGCAGGGGTAGCTGTGGGATGGTTATGCAATCCCACTTCTCTCCCATCTTCTCTGCAACCTTTGTCTGTATTGAAGTCGATTCTGGGCCATACCATACCAGATGGAGAATCGAAACCAGGTGCTAGTTTGTCAGCTAGCTCCACAGCTTTAGCTACCAGAGCGTCCCTTTCCTCCTTAGACACAAGTCCTCCGCGGACAACGCCGTTGTCAATGAGCTCCACAGTGGAAACCATAGCTCCGAGATAGCTATCAGGTATAAGTATAAAGCTAGTAGAAGGGACTAGGGGGAGCTAGAGCACCGGATAGTCGTCTCAAAGGGATCAACGAGGTCTGCAGCCTTACTAAAATCGATTCCGAGCGTGAAATTTAACTCCTATAGAAAAAAATACCACACGAAGATCAGCATCACACATTATCACTTCGCCCCGGGTTATCACCCACGAGCTTAAACTCCTCGTCAAGACCCATCATAGCGGTCGTCGTCAAAGTATCCACAATAGTCGCTGCCCATCCATTCCTACAAAAACTAACGTTAGATTGAGCTTCAAAGGGAAATAAAAGAAGGAAGGGAGGGACCCCCAGCTTAGTTGAGGCAAGAACGCGACAACAAGACAAGCATCAACAGCTTCAAGAAAGAGAACGAGGGGGGGAAAAAGCTCTCCCACCTTGTAGTTTTCCCATTCCCACTAATCGGCATAATTTCGTCGCTACCCCAGACTCCAAGCCTATACTTCCAAAAAGTCCTGCTCATAGTCTCCTGTATCTGGCGGGCCCGCTTGCTATCCCCAGCAGCTCTACCGTTGCCTTTGAAGTCAAATTGTATGGGGTTCCCGTATCGTGGGCCCTCCTCCTCCTTCTCTTTCCCTCCATTTCTACCACCGCCGAGTACACCGAGTCCTGATGGTGATGATTTAGAATGGTTTAGTTCGAAGCTGGAGCCACTATTCCCGAACTCTGGCGAGATGACGTAGTTGAAGTAAACAATCACAACAAACGCCAGAATCACAAACCTCGTTCTATGAGTTGGCGGCCTGATCATTCTCCCCATAATTTTGTGCGTCTCTGTGAAAAAAGGTTCCTCTTCTCTCCTAAACTCCTTTCTCTCCCTCACGGTCTTTTGCCTGTCCGACTGTCTGCGCTCCCTCCCGTGAAACGATCCCAGCAAAGGGGGAAAAAAAACAAACAGCGTATCGTTATCGAATCGTTGTGTGGTGGACAACGCAAGAACCACGACCCCCTAGAAACGGGTAATTCTTTATTTTTATTTTTATTTTTATTTTTATTTTAACTCCTTTATTTCCAACCAAACCCCCACAGCGCCCTTCCTTCCCTTCCCCCTTCCACTTACATACAAGTAAGTACACTTCCCTCCCTCCTTGGCTGGAAAGTTGCTGGACCCTTTGTTCCAGTTGGGTTGCTACCGTAGGTTTTTTCCGCCAACAAGCCTCCCTTCCCCGCCCACGTTCCAGCGAACAACTGTTCCTTGTTCTGTCCAACCAGTGGCTCGGCCGGCGTTGTTTCATTCGTTCGAGAAAAACTCAATTCGGTTTTCGCACTCCGGTTTTTTTCTGAAAGGGATTGCCCCGGACTTAAAAACTTTGTCCGTCCATCCTTCTCGGCCCCTGTGCCGAAGTTTGCTTGTTTTTTCAGCGAAAAAACAAAATCTGTTACTGTGTTACACCTTCCTGCGCCCCCTCCGGTGTTACAGAGCACAGAGCACACAGCGCCGTACTGGAGGAATGAAGTTGTAAGCGGGTTAGCGGGGAGGGAGGGAGGAAGTGTTGGTAGTGTACGGTACGGTAGTTTATCAGTGTGGTAAAAGCGGAGGTTAGTGCCGGAGAGGAAGAGTGACAGATTGAGGCCCTCTTTGTAACACCGTGCTTTGTTTTGTACTAGTACATCTGCATCCTGATTGCTTGGTGCAAAGGGTAGGAAAAATATAGGAGAAACTATTATCCGTGAGGGTGTGTGAGAAGAGCGAGTGGAGTCTTGTTTGCCGCGTTTGGGAGATGTTGAAGTTGGGGTTTTGATGAATATTTGCAGTGCAGCCATCACGACTTCATCGAGCTCTGAAAAGTGGAGCATTGTCCGACCATCCCTGTTCCCGAGCTATCACCAAGCTGCCTTTTCTGCCGATCCAAAGCTTGACCTGCGCCCGAGTTTAGCCAAAGCCAAGACAAACAAGTGAGTGATATCATAAAGGCGACCTCGGTCATAAATTTATCGGAGCTCTTCCGCCCAGCAATCCTGACATCTTAACAACTAACGGCTTCTTCATGATATCTCACTATCCTCAAAAATCCTGAGCCTTAGCACACTAACATCGCATTCCAACCCCAATAGCTGCCGTCCCGAAGGTATGCGCTATTCTCTCCCTATACCGCTGTGGAATCCGACCCCCCCCCCCGGAAATCTACAGGTTCGTTGTCAAGAACTGCTCTACGCCTTTCCTGACGATGAGACTTGCTTACGAATCCCTTAGCCCCCGTTTGATACGCCCAGACTGGACTAGAATTGGACTTCACCCGGACATTGGGTCCGGTGTCTACGATACCAAACACACCAGGGTTTAGATGTAGACGCTCATTGGTCCTTGACCATTCGCGTATCAGATGGGAATCCGTGAGGATCCCTAGGAGGAAGGAAAGGTACTCTGGTAATCATCGCTATGGTGTTTATAGGTTTGTGAAAACCTTTCTTCAGGGTCGAGCATGAGTTTGACTTTGAAAAGCCCGGGTTGAAAATTCCGATCTAAGCCACAAAGGAAAATCCGGTCCATGGTAGTCCGGGCTGGCCGGACACTACTGGGCTAAATCCGGGCGTGCCAAACGCGACCCGGACCACCGCTACGGGATGCTATCGAGCAATCGGTAACCCGGACCACCGCCAAGCACTCGGCGGTCTTATGATGCCAAGTTTCCGGTGGCTAGCTCACTCCCGTTGGGTTTAGAGGATATAACATAGGGTGCGTATGACATATCACTATGTAGAAAGCTGAGTGTATCAGCGCAGAGGGAAGAGTGGTAGTGGGAAATGTGAAGCGGGAGCTTCAGTGGCCGCGCTTGAACTATCGGATGTGGGATGGATTTCCAAGTGAGTGAGAGGGATGCAAGTGATATAGTGGGTGTGGTTTCATTAGCGCGGCATACTAAGTATATGCGAAGGACTGCACTGCATCTGAACCACTCTTTACTAGATGAGCTGAGGCGGGCATACTCAATTCCGCAAGCTGCGGCGTGATAAAGCTTGCCCAAACTTCACATTGAACAAAAACCCGAGCAAAAACCCACACCAGAAGCCACCTGCCACACAACAGCTAGTAGGAATAAAAAAAAAACCCCCCCATATCTTTCCAAAATCTACCCTCGGAATACCAACAGTAAAACAACTTCCACGACCCAGAGCAGAAACCACCAACATAAACCCCCCCCCCGCAATGCACACCCATATACCTGGACCCCCACCGAACCCCCAATCGCTGGCACGCCTTATATGAGAACCAAGCCTTCTACGGATGGGCAGACAAGAGGCATAACCTACAGCTGAGATCTAACAGTATCTTCCGCAGAGTACCATTTCGAACCGCCAGTGTCGACAAATACTCGCAGTATGGTGGCCTATCGTGCCAAAATCCGATCGCCATAAGCCCCAGGGCAGGATTGGAAGGTGGGCCGGTAGAACTGTAGAGTTCGAAGACGTGCAGATAAGGATTTGCTACTGTGCTTAGACTGTTGTTTCCGTAGGGGTGGTACCGTACTTCGATGTGATGGGGGGCACCGGCCGGGCCGGTTATCCGCCCTACTGCTTTACTTATATATGATACTACCTTTGTCGGACATGTAGATACGCCTATGATAGAGTGGCGATCGATGTACGGTACATAGTACGTACATAGACGCCCATTATTCGTGTAAGTACAAGTAGGATGTATCAGGGAAGTAAGGGAGTGGGAAGCAACAACCTCTCTACCCTGGGTCCATTATTCCGCATGTCTTCCCACTCTCCATTGCCTCCTAAGCTACCCCCCCTCCCCCTTGTGCTCAGCCTCAGACGATCTCGCCCTAGCCGGTCACTGGCGTGGGTTACGAAAGGAAACAAGAAAGCTGGATTGTGTAAACACTTGGGGTTATAGGAGATACGCTCATATGCTAGCCAGCCTATCTATCACACATCAGCCTTCGCAAATCCTAGCTCTAAGAAACGATAAACCTTTGCAAAAAAATAAAAAAAATAGCTACAAACACGGTGGAAGAGCACTGGTGGCATGACAACCTTAGCTGGGAGGAGGAATAATTTAACGACAAAAAAGATATGACCGGAACGTGATTTGAACACGCAACCTTCTGATCTGGAGTCAGACGCGCTACCGTTGCGCCATCCAGCCAGTCGTAATTATTGTCACTAATGTTGGCGTAGTAAAGCAACCTCCAAGGCGCTAATACAGTAACACTGATGAAGTATCATACCAGTACCGTATTGTAAATCGGTAGAACAACCCGCCACTTTGGATGAGAAAAATCTAGTGCATGGTATCGTCAAGTATGATACTAACCATATTTTATCAAGTTACACACGACGTAATACTGGAAACAGAAGAGGCTCTAAAAATTTCTGGGAATGGTTGCGAATCGTGATAGCATTCATAATAAACAAAAAATCGCCCCACAAGATGTCCCACAAATAGCGTGTACAGGGAATCCACAGAGACCAAGAAAGAAAGCCAACTACAGTTACTCGAGCAAGCAGCCGAGCAAGTAAGATCAAACCTCTAGAATACAACACCGCACCAGCACGCACGCAAACAGGCATCAGCAACAACAGCACCCCAGCACGCACAATATAAACTCCCGGTGCATACAAGCATCATAATGTCGAGCAATATCCAAACTACTCCATTAATTCAGGCATCTGCAGCCCCCTTAATAGAACAATGGTATTCCCATTCCCCACGGCATCCCCAATCTTCTCCCCAAAACTCAACACTCTCCCACCCTCAACGTGGAAGACCCTCAACTTCTTCTCATCGTCGTCAGCCTTATTATTCAAATTCGCGACCTGCAGGCTCTGCGCCGCCTTGTCCAACACCCTACCAACGGTCCATTCATTCGAGTAGTAGAACTCCCCCCGGGGTAACTTTGACGTGGTCGTTCTAGCCTCCGCTTCAACATACACGTACACGCGCTTTCCGACAGGAACTTTGTCATCGCCCTTAGCTGCGCGCTTGAGCTTATTTAGTTCCGCGATCTGCGAGGCTCCCGGACGGGTTGATTGTATGACTTTATCGGACTTGGAAGAAGTCCAGGCTTTGAAGCGGGATAGTGCGGTCTTTGCCTTCTCGTTGGCTGTGGCTATGGTGGGTGGTGGGGGCTTAACCTTATCGCAGTCGTGCTGGTCTTGCAGACGGTGGGAGAGACAGTATTGCTTTCGACAGGTCGTGCAATTCACGGCTGGGTCGCGGGGGGTGTTGATTATCGTTTTGCATTTTGGGTGGGCGCAGTCGGTCTGCAAGAGGCTGCGGATCTTGGGTTTGGCTGGGGCGGTAGAGGGAGAGGAGAAGTTCTTGTCACGACGAGCGGCAGCCCAGCGGCCTTCGTGAGCGCATTTGTGGGCGGTTTCGGTGCGGTGGTCGAGGCAGTATGTTCTACCCCGCCCCTTTCTGTTAGTACCATGGATGGTGCGAGATGCCAGTGATGATAGAAAGGGAGAGAAGGGGAAAAACATACCCGTCGCAAGACTCACATTTGAACGGTAGAAAGTCCAGCAAATGACATTCCGGAAGGTCGCAGTGCTTTCCAATAGCTTCTACCTCTCCAAGTTCGCGAGTTTTTGCCGGCATCTCGTTTGCTTTTCCTGACATGCTGCTTGTTTGTGCTGTTTGCGTGAGCTGCTGGTGATGGCGATTAAATACCGTGCTGTAACTTTCCCGGAGAGGAGCTTAGGAGTTTTCCGTGGCGGGGGTTGATGAGAGCCGTCTGTATGTCTAGAAGGTGCTCGCAGCCTCATCCAATCAGTCAGCCGGTCGCTTGCGTAAGACTACCCAAGCCAGGGCATTTCAAATAAGAGCATCTCATCAGCGGGAGCCGACCGGGCGGAAGAAACCATTACAACTGGTGGGTCTGACTTCGTTCTGTAATCAGGGGGAAGGAAGAATGTAGTGATCAAGAGATCTTATTTCTCGAGTAGACTTTTTTTTTTCCCACAACAGCGGTCACCACTACTGTGTATGGCAGATCACGCGTGCATTCGACAAAGAGGGGACTTTCGAGTGAAGCTTGATGACAAGCACGTGACCAGCGGGGTCCTAGTTGCCCCACAACGCGTCTTCCCAATAACATAGTAACACATCTCCTGTCTACCGGTACTTGACCAGCTGGATAAATCGAGTCAAATCTAAAATGCCACCACGATCAAGAGCCCGCCAACAGCCCGTCCGGGAGCCGTCGCCGGTTGCTTCTGAAAACGAGTCCATTGAGGAGACCATTTCGCAGGAGGAGGGGGACGACGACGACGACGACGATTTGGAGGACGATGAGGAACCGACGGTCGAGAGCGCAAGTACATATGACCTACCGACCAACGAGATTTTGGCAAACGTTGCACCACGGTTAACAAGACATCATGGGAACAGTGCCGGAATCGTCAACAGAAGGCTTGAAAGAAATTGGCAATCTTGCTAGCTGGACTGTCTCCACCGCAAAGCCTGGTAACGGAGTCGAGCAGCTGCGGGATGAGGATACAAATTTGTTCTGGCAGTTGGTCCCCCCTTGCAGTTCATCCTTTTCCCTTACTCTGTTCTAATTTTCATTTTTTTCTTCTTTTCATAATAGATCGGATGGACCACAACCTCACACTATAAACATCCACTTCGCGAAACGGGTCTTCGTCAAGAGGATTAGAATGTACCTCGACTTTGAAAACGACGAATCCTACACGCCTACTCGCATGTCTGTGTTTTCAGGAACGGGGTACCACGATTTACAGGAGGTCACAACGATGAATTTCGAGCAGCCGAGTGGGTGGATTGATGTCAACCTTGAGGGAGTGCATGAGGAGTATGTATCGAATTTTAACAAGGCCTTGTGGTTTGTACTGACGGTTTAAAAAGTGGTCGATTGAGAACATCCCTCATACAGGTGTGCATCCATGCGAATCATCAGAATGGTAAGGATACGCATGTTCGTGGGTTGCAGATTTTCTCCGCTGAGCCGTATGTATATCCCGGGGATATTGGAGCAATGCGTAAAACTAATTGCGCATAGGCCGAGCTTCGACTCTGATGAAGTGCCTTTTACCTCTAGGCAGATGTTGGCGGAGCTGGAATTGCGGTAGTCTGTTTGAACAATGTTTACTACGAATATCCTTATGTAAAGGGTTGGCTTGTTTTTTCTGGGTGTACGGGATACCATGGTTATTATAGCAGTTCACTTGAAAATTCCCTTCCTGGACAATAGAGTATTACTTGAGTGGTGGAATCTCGAATTCAGACTACCGATATTATAAACATGAAAATAGCCTGTATTCATGGAGCCACAATAGGTGATTTCGGGACTCAGTTGAGCTTGCGCATTTTCCCAGTTTTCTATTTGCTCATGAGAGCATCCAAGGCTCCCGCAATCTTTTCACCGAGCTCGGAGGTCGTGGACGTTCCACCGATATCACCAGTCCCGAAACCACCATCAAGAACTGTGCGGACGGCTTCCTCAATGGCCAGAGCTTCGCCGGGCATATTCAAAGAATAACGCAGCATCATTGCACAAGAAAGGATAGCAGCCACAGGGTTAACGATTCCTGTGCCGCTGTCAGCAATTAATCACTGCATCTTCTGATATCAGAGAACCCACCTTTTCCAGCGATGTCCGGAGCAGACCCGTGAATAGGCTCGTAAATCCCGTTCACCTTTGTCTTCCCATCCGGGATACCGGACAAACTAGCGCTTGGCAAAAGCCCCAAGCTGCCGGGGATCACACTCGCCTCGTCGCTGATGATATCTCCGAAAAGATTGCTGGTAACAATGACTCCGTTCAGCGCACGAGGATTCTTAACCATCAACATGGCCGCGGAATCGATCAACTGGTGTTGATACTTAATCTGCGGGAACTCCCCGCCGAGGACTTCATCGACGGTCTTCCTCCAGAGCCTGCTGGTAGCTAGAACATTCGCTTTGTCCAACGAGGTGATTGGCAACGGGGGATCGACCTGTAAAGCCAGATGTGCCGCCAAGCGGACGATACGCTCAATCTCGGGACGAGAGTAGGGCTCCATGTCGTAAGCTATTCCATCGCCCTCGTCTTCCTTCCTGTCACCGAAGTAGATCCCCCCAGTCAGCTCGCGGATGATGTTAAAGTCGACACCACGGCAGACTTCTTCCTTCAATGGGGAGAGTTTGACGAGGGACTCTGCGGCGAAGTTGCAGGGTCGGAGGTTTCCAAACGCTTGCATTTCCTTGCGGAGCTTGAGGAGACCTTGCTCTGGGCGCACTTTACCGGTTCCCCATTTCTGAGCTCCGTCAGTGAATTCGGCCCCGGATGTTGGGGCAAGAGAGGAAAAAATGAACGTACAGGTCCACCGACTGCTCCTAGAAGAACTGCGTCGGCCGCCTTAGCCGCAGCGAGAGCTTGGTCTGTAAGAGGCTCTCCTGTTGCGTCGATTGAGGCCTAGTCCACCCCTTAGCCATACTCGATCAATCAATCCTTGGGGTTGTAGGGAAACCTAAGAAAAGACTTACACCGCCGAGAAGATGGTTCTGAAAATCAAACCTGGCCTTGGAATGTTGTTCAACGACTTTGAGGATCTATACATGATGCCACAATAAGCCTCTGCTCCATATCCCATCCCATCCCATCCCAAGAGCCAAACCTTAATAGCCTCCTTGGTAACCTCCGGACCACAATGGTCACCTACGGGTATTCCAATTAGCTAAATACCCCAACCCGAGTCCGGAGCATCCGAAGCAGACCTTCGAAAACCACGATTTTGTAAGTGTTAGCCATTTGCGGAGTAATGCTCTTGAAGTCTGGTTCGGTGGAGGGAATTTTTTAAAGGGCGGACCTTCGTGGCACCGTATGGTGGGGTACTCGCCTAGGTCCTCGTGCGGGAGGGGTAAAAACAAGTTCTCGGCAAAAGAGCCTCCTTCTTCCCTGCAGGGAGGGAGGGAAGAGGGGTTAGGGCATAAGGGCTGCATTGGCGTTGCTTTTTCCCCCCCTTCTTTTGTGTTGCATGGTCAAGCATTGTTGTGCGGGTTTTGGATTTAGTGGAACCGGAGAATCGGGGCGTGTGGAGGAGGGTCCTTTGCCTCACGCACCTTGAGGCGTGTTTGACGAAGGCTGGCTTCCGGGAGGGAATCAAGCAAACATTCAACCGCACCTAAATTCCGTGGATCGAGTACTGTACTGTACAGCATCGCAAGGAATGATGATACAGTTCACAATTAAAAGGGATATATCTCGAGATCAAATGTAGTTGATACTCGAAGAAGCAACATGTGGGATCTATCCATCTAGCACCGAAGAAACAATCGTCCTGATACCGGTATTCAATGATATACAGCCCGTGTCTAGAACCAGCTTGCCGGACCTCCATGAAAGAGACCAAACTATTTAACAACATAAATAAGGACCCCATGTGAACACCCAATTTTGACATTCCAGCCCCCGAGGCCCCCCTTTACCATTACGGATAACGCTGATCGCTTTTCCCGCGACCCCGAACACAGCGTGTTATGGAGGGTCTCACATACGGAAGTACCAGTCCCCATTGGTTTTATCTAGGATAATTATTTCCAAGAAAAAGAGGAAGAGGAGAATTGATCCCTTTATTCTCTCCTATTTCCGTCTTGTTTTTTTTTTTTACTGTATATACACCCGATCTTCAAGCTAAATGATATCCGCTTCCTCTTTCTCATCTCTATGCTTCCACCGACCATTGGTTTCATTCAGTTGTGCCTCTCTCCCTAGCGCACTGAGAGCAGGGATGGTTATCACGGTTTATCACTCGGTCTCCGACTCACACGGCAAAGTGGGGCAGACTTCCGGTGGGTTGCCCGGTATCATACCTGATTTGATCAGTCGCGACAATGTTGGATAGCTAGGACATTTGTACTGTGCAGCGCCCCGCTCCAGCTTCGGCGGTATGAATGCCGTATCTGCTAATCCCGGTTTCTCTATTGTTAGAGCGAGATTGCCCAAGTCAAGGAAATCTCCGCTGCCAATTGGTATCATACTGTGACGACTTCGTACGGATCCCAGCGGGCACAGCCCAACATTTCCTACGTATAACAAACCATAGCTTTAATTCCCAAGCCGGAACCCAAGAAGGTGCATAGCGGGCCATATAATATTATGGCGCATAACGACGATAAAGCGTTCCATTGACCTCACGCGTCCGCCCTTGAACAACACTTCACGAGAAACCCCCCCAAACCATCCGATTAGTACTTGTATGTGCGCCTACTCATTCGGACCAATCCTGGAATTGAGCGACTGCCTCAGGGTCCTGACTCTCGGCTGCATTCCTCTTACTACGAATCGATAGCTGTGCACGGATGTACATAATGCTTCCATCATCCAAAGGTGCAGAATTCCACCTGGAGACTGCAAGGCTGTATGTCTGTCGGGGTCGGTACTGGCCGCGCCGAAGTGGTTTGCCAGAGCGGCGTCTCGTTTTGGTGTTGGGGGGGTATTGTGCTGTTCGGTGGGCAGGAAAGATCGTTTGGGGTGAATTCCTTGGCTGGATTTGGCGACTCTTCAGGTGGCGGGAGAGTCAATCGAGTTGGCGGTTTCGGGGAGTTATTTGGCAACGGTTGGGATATTTTGGGGCATTCGGGTATGCCCCCCCCCGTGCTGTACTAGGGTGCCGGTAAGGAGGTTTGCTTGTGAGCTTCTCCAACCTCCCTTAGCACAGTGCCTCCGTATAGACCTGCCTTGGGTAAATTCGTGTGACTGGAAAATCATCGGCTGGCTCCCGAACGGCCTGGGCGATTGTGAAAATGTGCGATAATAGCACGTAGCCCATATTGTAATTGATTTGAAGATCGTAGTCGTAGGTAGAATGCTGGTATTCTCGACTCCGTTCCTGAGTGAGCAGGAGTGGAAGGCTTTAATTACTCCCAGTACGTGAATACCGGTATGAAGCATACCTGCCGGGATCTGTGCACAAAAGCTTCTAGGACTCAACATCACATGGCTCAAAACCCTGTGTATGGGGTAACCTCCAATGTATATTATATTACGGGCACGGGAGAGAAAGATCTAATCTATTTTGCTACTACAGTCTTTCCCCAGCCAAATCTAGTTGCCAACTCCTGATACTGCTCTCTATCGTCCTCTGATACTGAAGGCCTGATGTTTGTAAACGCTTTTTCAAAGTCCTCCATTGTGACCGTTACTTGGGGGTAGTCAATATATTTGCCTTCCTCGACTTCAGCGACGTCAGTGAAGCAGGAATGTCGAAGAGCCAGAACCGCGGCCTCTCTCACTAGTGCCGCTAGGTCGGCGCCACTAAAACAGCATCAGTATGGAAGAGGGAAAGTGCATTGAATAAGACTGACCTGAAATTTTTACACCTGTTATCCGCCGCAACAACCCCTAGATCGACATTGGAGAGGGGTGTCTTTTTGGTAATGGTCTTCAAAATCTCCACTCTCTCCTCCGGGGTTGGAAGGTCTACAAATAAAGGTTTATCTAGCCTCCCCGGTCTGAGCATTGCTGGATCAATGACATCGGGTCTATTAGTCGCCCCGATGACATAGATTCCCTTGCGGTCATTCAGGCCGTCCAACTCTGTGAGGAGAGTATTGACTACACGAGAAGAGGATTCCGAAAGACTGTCGTTGCGACGGGGAACCAAAGCATCCAACTCATCGAAAAAGATAACACACGGAATGGAGGCTCGGGCTCGTGAGAAAACTTGACGGACAGCTCGCTCAGATTCTCCGACGTACTATGCTAGTCAGCAGGTGGAATTACGATCACGGGATCTCGGAATAGGATTCAAACCTTGTTCAGTAATTCGGGGCCCCGGATGCTGATGAAATTCGCTCTGCTCTCGTTCGCAACAGCTTTTGCCAGTAAGGTCTTACCACATCCTGGAGGGCCCCAAAGGAGTACCCCAGTCGGCGCGGTGATTCCCACACTGGCATAAAGTTCCGGTCTCTTGATTGGCTGCACGATAGCCATCTGCATTTCAACCCTAAGTGACTCAAGGGCCCCGACATCTGTCCAGGTAACATCAGGGACAGTTGCGAAACCCTCTCTTTTGGATGAAGGTTGAATTTTCGGAAGGGCGGTTAAGAAATCCGGAAGGGTTATATTTATGTGGAGTGAATCTAGTTGCTTTTCGGTAAGTCGATCTGGGTATGCTTTAAGGAAGCGTTGAATTAAGCTAAGAGACCCTGACGTTGAGGCAATTGGTGCTGGTGCTGGCACTGATAGTGGAGGCAGGTCGACCCGATCCATGTCCATGTTCACTGAGTCGCCTAACTGGGCGGCGGTTGTTGCTTCTGGAGTGTCAATGGCGGCTGGTGGGATTTTAAGGGATTTGTGTATTCGTCTCATTGCTACCGCGCCGGCTTCAGTTGTCAAGGCATTCAGGTCAGCTCCAACAAACCCGGGGGTTTTTTTGGCCAATCTTTTGAAGTCAAGGTCCCCTGATAACCTCAAATTCCCACACAACACCCTCAAGATCCTGTAAGACGTAAAATACAAGATCAGTATATCAGTACGTACTCGGGGGATTAACAATAAAAGCAACTCGGGGTAATACTTCTCCCTTCCAACCTCATCTGGCACATTAAGGCAAATTTCCCTATCAAATCTTCCCGCTCTTCTCAATGCTGGATCTAAGCTGTCGGGTCGGTTTGTTGCACCAATAATCATGACAGGTTTCCCGCCAGTCTTCTCCAATGTAAGATCGTCCATACAGGTCAACATCTGGGCAACAATTCTCCTCTCCATTTCTCTCTGGGCGCTCTCCCTCTTTGGTGTTATAGCGTCTATTTCATCCATAAATATTAAGCAAGGAGCTTTCTCCCGAGCTTCCTCGAAAAGTTCCCGTAGCTTCTTTTCCGATTCTCCGGACATTCCTGACACGATTGAGGGTGCAGAAATAGCGATAAATGGTAACCCAATCTCTCCGGCGACAGCATTTGCTAGCATAGTCTTTCCGCAGCCAGGTGGTCCATGGAGCAGTACACCGCGAGGCGGCTGCACTCCGGCATATAGGTAAAGCTCTGAGTGGGTTAGGGGCATGGCGATAAGCTCCAAAAGATCGCTGGCGATGTCTTCTATGCCGCCAATGTCCTTCAGGGAGATGTTTTTGGGTGGCTCACGAGAGTCGTTTTGTTTCTGACGCTTTGCAGATTCACCGTCTTTGACCGGCTGGCGTTCCTTTCGTTTTCGGGGTGCTGGCGAAGCCGGTACGGTGTTGCTGGCTATGGGGGGGGATCTCGGGGGGAATTGGTGGGGGACCCTGGGAGTTGCCATGCCCGAAGTGCTTGTTGACCACATACTTACTACTCGCTTGTTCATTGTGTTTGATTCCTGGTGGAGACTTAAGCGTTAGTATAATTTGAACTTCAGATGTTTCCGCTATTGTCGTACGGTACCTTTGGTTCCATCAAGCCCTCTTCATCGAGTCCCTCGAACTCGCTTAAGTCACTATCCAGACTATCAGCCTCGGCCTCCTCATTCTGTATTGTGTCTAAGGCCTTTTCAATCATCTTTTCCAAATTCTGTTTCTTCTGCCTCAGAACACTCCCATCTGCAATAACGAATTGATAAACCTGCGAGACCGGGGGGCGCAGGGAGCCACCGTTTTCTTCAGCGACTGACAGTTCATCAATATACCTCCGGACTATAGCAAGAACCTTCCGTTCAAGTCCTTTAGCTAGGGATTGCCTGTTGCGAGCCATTGCGGGTTCTCGTCGTTCCTGGAACGTGGTTGTGGGGTGTTTGTGTCCCGCCCTCGACTAACGTGCGACGTCGGGAAAGGGAAGAAAGTTTTTTGCGAAGTGTTTGCGGTGGACCCCTCCATGGTTCGAAAAGTGCGGCTATAAATAAAAAACGGGAGCCCACCACTCGCGTCACAAAAACTACCTTTATTGTCGGAATTTATAAAGGAGTCACCAAACCCTCCAACAGAAGTAAGGTATCATATCTACGCAGGTGCGTCTATAGTTGCAATGCAAAAACTTTCATAATGACCCTTATACAAGGGTTCCCGGGAAGGCCCTATTAAATCTTTGAGGTAAACTGGCGTATCCGGTCAACGAAAAACAGCAATGCTCAAGTTGCATCATAAATAGTAACGAAACAAAAAGGAAAGGTGTCCAAAAAATAAAATAAAATAGGTGGGACCTGTTTTTTCTTCTTCGCAAAATCACGATGAAAACCTCCCCAAGACGGAGTTTGGGACATCACAGCCACACCACTGCTGCTTTCAATGTACCAAAAATTAAAAATAAAAAAATAAAAAACTAAAGAGATGGATACCCGAGCTCGTACACTAATATTTCAAGTTCTCCATAATATTTAAGTTGGGGTGCATGCAATACAGTAGAACCTCCGATAATTCCCCCCTCCCAAAATTCCAACCCTCTACTAACTCCAGACCTTGGAAAACCACACTACCTGTAATATGGGAATTTCCTCTGATAATTCCAAGTCTCTTACAGAGGTACAGCGCCTAAGTTTTGTAAAATCTGCTAGCAGGGATGTTGCACTAGTAGGGGGGCAAGGAGTGAAATGGGTAAAGTGCATTTGGGGGTTTCTTAAGCAAAACTTGAAAATTTTTCACGGACTTTTACTTTACCTCAAGAACATCCAGAGTCTGAGATGTTCCAGCATTGCCTCCTCCAATGCCTCCTCAGATGCCCGCTTCAAGTTCAGTACCACCACTGATACCTCCTCCGGTACCTCCTCCGATACCTCCGATACCTCCAATACCGCTACAAATACCTGCTCTGATGGTTACTCCGGTATTCTTGGACTATCCGATACCCCCTCAGACACCTGCTCCAATGCCTGATTCGATACCTGCTCTGCCAGGGATTCCTCCTCCTCAGAAGACTACCCACCTAACTCGCGATCAGCGACATGATTGTCAACTTCTACGTTCTATTGGATGGAAGTATAGGCAAATTGAGGAAAAAACCGGATTTTCAGTACGTCAAATCCAGTATGCATGTACTTTTCTGGCTACACCGACAAAGCGATCAGGCCGCCCCCCAGTCCTTACACAAGCTCTAGTGGAGGACCTTGTGGAATATGTTTGTATGTCAGCTCGCAATAGGCGACTTTCATTCCAACAGTTAGCGGAAGGTACTATATTATTACCCCTATTCCAATTAGGATGATGGCATTCAACTATTATAATGAAGGAAAAGTTAGAAGTTAGAAGTTGGAACTTCAAGCTTCGAGCTTCTAACTTCTAACTTATGTTTCTTCATAGGGATGCTGTCACCCTATTGTAGTCAAAAGCTAATGATTAGTTAAATTTAATTAAGAACTAAATTTAGGAGTTGGAAAAAAGGCTGTTCATACAACATTAATTAAAGAAGGTTTTCATCAACGATTAGCAATGAGAAAGCCTCCGATAACGGAAATAAATCGATTGATTAGGCTGGAATGGGCTCGTGAGCATGTGAATTGGACCCCAGAGCAGTGGAATTCAATTTTATGGACAGATGAGACTTAGATTACAGGTGGAAGGCATACAAGAACCTGGGTCACAAGGCGTGCCGGTGAAGAATGGGACCCAACCTGTATAGTGGAAAAGCACCAAAGAAAGAAGGGATGGATGTTTTGGGGCTGTTTTCACGGAAGTATCCAGGGCCCTGGGATATTTTAGGAAAAGAATTGGGAGTCAATTAATTCAGAGAGCTACTGTGCTCATACTGTATCTATTATACATGGGTATTTTGAATTATGTCGCCGTGATGGAATTTTTTCAAAGCTCATGCAGGATGGTGCTCCCGGGCATGCAGCTGGGGATACATGAGCTGAGCCCCGAGAAAGAGGTATTGAAACTATTTACTGGCCCCCTTTCTCACCAGACCTGAATCCAATTGAGAGAGTATGGCATATTATGAAAAATCATCTGCAGGATAATTTTCCAGAAAATATGTCTTATGATAGGCTGCAGGATGGGGTTAAGGAAGCTTGGGCAAATGTTGGACCACATGAGTTTAGTGAACTCATTCAAAGTATGCTGGAAAGATGTCAGGCAGTTATTGCTGCAAATGGACTTTTTACAAAATACTACACAGTATTATCATACCAGTATGTCTTTTCACTGCTTGCTAATGTTTCGGAGATGCTCGCTAACTTTCTATTGATAGACTGGTAGTCTCGGCGGGCTACTCGACGCACAGTGGAGTTTATTCTGAGTATACAACCCACTAAAATAAGTTGAAGCAGGTGGACACAGAGGTATCCCAGGGGTTATGAATAGGAGGATTTATTCGTAAAGCATGTCTTTCTTTTGTATATACATCTCTTTACCTTGTCATTTCATTAGTTTAGTTAAGTACATCAAAAAAGAACTTTCCCACTCACTCAAAGTCCCGTGAAGGTTTGCTTGTACTTGGTAGGTCATTAATTAGCCACTATACCAAATTCAACCTTGCCTCCCCTGCTAGTAGCACATTCCCTACTAGCAGGTTTTACAAAACTTAGGCGCTGTACCTCCATATAATATCCAATTCCAGCTTATTCCTAGGACCTTAATTCCCGAAAAACCCCTGTTTGGGAAAAATTAGTATGAAAAAAAGGCAAAAAAAATGTGGAATCTACTATATGAAGAAGTGTTTGTCATATTTTACAGCTGAAAGTGCTATGGATTAGTGTCATACTTATTATGTACTTCAAACAATACAGATTTTTTTCTTTCCTTTATCATCATATCAAATCACTTATTCCTGGACTTGGTATCATACCCCTACCTCTTGTGCCAAGACCCCTCTCCATATTCCATGTTTCCCTTATTTCCAGCCTCGCGCTACTCCCAGCCAGCTGGAATTATCGGAGGTTCTACTGTATAGTGCTTTTCTTGGCTTTATCCGTCAACTAAACACTACCAGTACTGTACTCGAGTATGTACAGTGGCTTCCCTTTGTATGATACAAACTTGGTGACGAAAATCATTCCCTCCCTCCCCCATTTCATTTTACACCCAAAATGGGTATGCAGTGTTTACTTTGCAAACCGCGGTTTCGTCCTCTGCGGAGGATGGAGAAGTTTGCTGGCACCCCAGAGCCAGCTAGATATCATTACCCATCAGTGACCATCTGTGCTGGTAAATGTCCAAGGCACGATACCGGAAATAAAAATGGTGGTCAAAAGGCGCCTACAATTTCATAAGAGTTTCCTATACTCGAGAATATATCATACAAAAAGTACAGTACATTGCAAAAAAATCCAACCTGGACCCCAAGCTCTCAACCATCATTGCAGAGCAGGGAAATTCTTATAATTTTAGATTGAGCCATTTTCGGTGTGGGTGGGAGGCAAGGGATTTTGTCACCAACATCGTACATACAGGAACACAGTTGAAGGATAGTGTAGGGCCTGGGGTAGGACTCACCGTACGGTAGTTGGGAGAATCTCTATGGGCATGACAAGTTGTTTCTTAGTCAGCAGTTTGGCACTTATAGGAGGTGTTGAGCGAGAGAGACGAAATAGTTCATTGAGAGAAGTTCTTCATTCATTGTTCCATCAAGTTCTCTATTATCGGTAATCCCTTTGCGATCAGACCGGGAAGTGAACATGAGACTGCACCCTCTCTCCCAACTGTGTTATTGTGATTTAACTAGGCAGGCATCACCGAGAGGATTTATCGACGGGAAAGTCTTCTTTGCCAAAACCCGCAAAAGGGCCTCTGGACGAATCGAAGATCCACAGTAGCTAGAACTCACATTTTGAGATTTTAGCACTTTGGAAAATGGACGACAGCTCGACGCACCCAGAAGTGAAGAACAACGAGCATGGTAACAACGATTTGGGTATCATATCGTAACGCTTCTTTTCTATCTCAATCGGGCTTAGTTTCGCTTGTTTCGCTTCTGGGTTACTCGAGTACACCCTAATATCTATCCACTTCAGACAGTCTTTCTTTCTCTTTCTGGAGAACTTCTTTCATTTCGACACACCATCCTCCTTGTTAGGAAACGAAACCCCCCCCTCCCCGCCACACAAGTAGCAGAGCCTCCTTGTTGACCAGGATTGTGAATATTTTTTCTTCCTCATTTCCTACACTACGAACCACGCTACAAACCTCTATCAGCTTCCCCCGCCGTGAGTAAATCTCTTTCATGTTTTCCCAAGATGGCGGCAAACTCGTCTCCTATATCTTTATCCGCGCCTTATACTATTTTCCCACTCTCCCAACCAATTCATCAATCACGGGCGGGGGATCGTGAGTGGGGTACTTATCGTACTTGCCACACTTCTCCGGTAGAGAATAAGAAACGGAGGCGCGCTGGCAATGCAGAGGTTGCGATAGCTATTGACGGAGAAGGGGTCAATATCTACGATGTACGTTTGATCCTTTTTTCCCCTCCTGAGCCGCCGTTTTCCTAACGATTGGCTAGGTACGTTCCACCCAGCTTTTATCCGCGCACCCACTTCCGCCTACGACTAAGTTCTCTTGTGCGCCTGTGTCTTCAGCAACGCGAGTTTCAAAGACGAAATTGTTGAGAAAGACGTACGCTGCCATATCGTTCCCGAAACGGCGCATTGTTTGCTGGGAGGAATACGATGTCCGCGGCGGACAGGACACTGAGTTGGACTCGACTGCTTTAACGCCTATATCTCGGAATAGTGATTCTAGACATGAAGTAGTACATCTACATGATCTATCCACAGGCGGAGGCACAGGGCTTTTGGTAGTCTATAAGGATGGTTGTATTCGTTGCTTTTCGCCAGACTTGAAGGAGGAGCTTTGGGAGCTTCAGCCATCAGACCTTCCCGCTACGGGAACCCCGAAGAAGATATCTGCTTCCTCAGAAGTCGCTTATGCGATTACGGCCGATTTAAGCATTGTGCGTAAAACTTTGTTGAAGAACAGGCCCGATGTGCTTATTCCGGAGTGTGGTACGGAAGGCACTCGAGAGTCCGGACGCCTCGTTTTATTCACCGTGATTCATACTGGCAACCGTTTTCAGATTCGCCTGTCCCTAGTACCCACAGCTCAAGCTACGGGAAAGAACGCAAGCGAGCTCCTAGTTTCAGACCTTTTGGCGGTGGAAGGTGACCAGCATTCCATATTCTCACTTCACTTGTCGTCTGCTACACTTTACCAACTTTCAGCAACGCATTTGACTACATTTTCGCTTGGGCCAACCGTACCTGCGGTTGCATCTTCCCTTCGACTCCCAACAGGCTCAGCTAAGGTCCACCATATGTATTCCCTTCTCAGAATCTCGTCGTCGACAGTCCTTGTAGCAACATATGAGGATATCTCCCTATACGACACAAAGTTTTCGTCTCTACAAGCTCGCGCGCCGTTGTACCAAAACTCCACTTCTTCCACGGTCGCCAGCAGGGATCCATCCAGAGCAAGCTCTCCTGCATCGGGGCTCGATGGAAAGCCCAAAGGGCAAATATTCTTGACTAGCTATATCCAAGACCTCGATTTGGCAGTCGGATATTCCCAGGCGGGAATCATTGGTGTGCAGTTGACACGCACAGGTGGAAAACCCAGTGCTAAATCCGAAGCGAGGAGGAGTGGACTTTTGATTGATAGCCTATGCCGCGGTGTTGAGATGGTTGGCGTGGGAATATCTAAAAAGCAAGTGCCTGTTGCTCCGGGATCAAGAAAAATTTTATCGAGGTTGACTGCCGAGAGGCAGGCTGTCAAGAAGGTTATTGGGGATTTGAAGGAAGCCAAAAAGGCTGGTGATCTCCACAAATTTGAACAAATCTTTGCAGATTACGTGGGGGTTAGCTGGAAGACGGTGGAAACTGCGCAGGACGAGGATGTTCCTATGGTCAACGGAACTTCTGGTTTAGAAGTTGTAAATACGCTTCCCTCGGTGGATAAGCCCGTTCCTGGGTTTACTCTTGGACAGGACGGGGGCCTTTCGCCGAACATTTATAAACCTCTCCGCCATGAGTTTGTGGTGGGTGTGTTGGATATGGTATTCGAGACCTCCTCAGACGATAACTCTGTGCAATGCCTTAGTGTATCGTTTTATACTCCGAATGTGTTTGGGTACCTCATTGAGTCTGGCAACTTCTCCGAGACACTCATTAGGTCCTACAGCGGCCTTGTACAGTGCCTGGCGGAATTCGATCCTTCGCTAAGGACTCTGGGGTGGGTATTGGGGGTGGCTGGTGAGATTGGTCTTGGAGAGATCATAAAAGCTATCAGGATTGGTCTGGAGCATGAGAATGTGAATATTGACGGCGAAGACCAAATTGTTCTCGATGTTATCAAAAGTGAGGTCATGAGGATGGCTCTCGTTAGGTTGAACGGCTTTCCTGCAGAAGCTATTACCAAAGCTTTGAGGACGGGACTGGGGGGCCAGGACCTGATGGATCTTATACACCTTTTACGCAAAGAACTTCTATTTGGTCGGCAGCTGCATGGTGAGGTTGGAGTAGGTATCGGGATTGAAGATACTGGGATCGTTGCAGACCTTCTCACCGTTGCTCTTGATACAGTTGGTATTGGGGGTTTTGTTCTGGGCAGTAGCAGTGATGAATTCATTCAGGAATTGCGCAGCGAGGTTACGGCCGTTGTGGAAGGTGCACAGGAAGCTGTGGCGCTCAAAAGTATCTTGGAGGAAGTGCTTAGGCATGCGGATTGGAGAAGGGCGACAATCGAGAAAAAGCAGGCGGATAAAAAGCAGGCCAAAAAGCGAAAACAGAAGCCTAAGGGGATTGAGGAAAACTTGAGGGGGAGTGAGAATCGAAAAGCGGGGAGACGGAAGAGGGGAAAAAGGGTTCAAGTGAATGGGCTTCAGAATGGGGAGCTGGTGGAGGATGATGATGAAGACAAGACGGAATTAGCTCTCGGCCACCCTTCAGAAATCTCAGCAGGTAAATCGGCAGACAAACTGGCAGAGGCGCCCGCCTTCTCAAAACTACCGTCGGAGGATGTCGAACTCCAAAACGAGACTAGGAGAATTGCGGTAAAAAGGACGAGGGAGATTCCGGCAAAAAGTGTATCCGTGGCAAAACATTTGGTGAACTCCAGACCGATGATCAACACAGATGCGTCGGTCGTTAGCCCGTTATTACCCTTAGGTGTTCCACCGGCGCCAATTTCGAGGATTAGTTTGATAACGGCGCAGCCTGCAGAAAACGGTATAAATTTCAAAGAGTTAAAACAGCTGAATAGAAGGAAGATCAAGGAGGCTAGCTATAGGGAGAGCATGGTTGCTGGTGTTTATTCGGTTGAAAGTATGCTTATCTAGAGGTTTGGCGGAAAAGTTTTATGAAAAGTGGTAATTTCCGCGTTCAAATTTGTTTGTTGGAGTGATTAATCTGTACATTAAGCTTTACATTTGCTTGGTATCTATTCTAGTTCAGTAGTCCTCATAAATATCTGCACTTTCACGGACTCAGCGTTATTGTTTTGTTTGGGTAATTATGATAGATTTTGGATGCAGTCTTTGGTCGCCGTCGACTTTTCGGCTCTTTGTAGGGTTTTGGGGCCGTCTTCTACGCCCTCGCAACACCGCTTCTAGTGACTACCCTCTATTACGCAAACCTCCTGCCACATACAACCCTAGTGCAATCGTACTCTTCACCCCCTTCCTCACTCATCCTCCCTCTGCACACCTATATCCTCTATCCTTCACGCCTACTTACCTATTCCTCCGTTTAACTTTCCTTTTTCCTTCAATAAAACCTTCTTTTCTCAAGTATTTTGTCGACACTTTTTCTTCAATTGCCTTTTCTGACACATCTATCATTCATAAATATTTTCTCCGCCGCAAAGAAACACGGACAATGTCAGTTGAGCGGGCTGGTAAGTTACCAACTTCTTGTAGTATTATATTTAAAGCTGCTCACGCTTTAAGTATAAAATATTGTTTATTCTAACTTTTAAGCTGGCTGTCGCTAATCATAATTATCACTCGTTGCGATTCAGTAGTGAGCCATCAAGGTGTTCTATGGAACGTAGAGAATTCCGACCTTGCTCACAAATTGGTTAGTGTTACAAATCAGAATACCAATATGCAAGAAAGTATATCACAGTGCCGTGATTCAATAAAAGTGTTTCTAATTTCTTGTTTCTTGTTTCAGGTCATGGTACTACTTCTATCTCTCGGGGTGGAGACTCTCGAATTGCTGGCCTTGGGGCTACCGGCCGTCTCAGTGCTACCAGTCACAGCATTAATCGTACTCAATCTATTGGCACTGGGACCAATATTTTGCAGCACAACCCTGTTCGCCCGGGCCTTGGTCACGGCGCACCAACTAGTTCTCCTAGTCCTCCTGGGTTTAGTGTCGGCTCTGCCACCTGTGGCAGGGTTGGCTACCGGAGAGTTTTGGGTCTTGGGAGTGGTTCACCTACCGGTACTTTAAACACGCAGATTGAAAATGCGGGACATAATGGCTTTACCGGTAGCATTCCTACTCCTGTTGGCTCGATCATGCAAGAATTCATACCAGGGTTTCTAACAATATATATAGTTGAGGACCCAGAGCTCAGTGTTGTTCACTCGAGTGGTCGCCATGGTATTGGCGGATCAAGTACCAATACACTGAGTAGTCTCAGCGGTGATATAAGTGACATGCAGACCGGCATGGGCGAACCTACCGGCCTTGCTCCTGTTGCCGCTACTGCTGTTCGCGGCTTTACTTACGGAGTCACTCGTACTCGTCTTGCTACTGGCACCCTACCCGATATTCCCGAAACCCACGCTACCAGCTTCGGCGGTGGCGATCACCCGTCTGCTGGTCACACCCCTTCTGGCTATATACCGTTTGGCTATAGAATGCATTCGGGAAACGCACCTCCTGTTACCCGGGGAGCAATCCGTCACCCTTTCTGTGCCCTGTGAAGTCCTTCAACGCGTTGGTCTCCCCAGCTATGCTATAGAGAGAGTTATCAGGATTCTCAGAAGTATTCGGCGGACTTTTTCGCACCATCCGCACACCCCTGGGGAGTAACGATATGGCCTATTTTTGTCACGAACCCGATCCGTGTAATTACCTACTTGTCCAAGTCCGATAAGGGATTACCAAGGACGCTCTTAGGCGTTCCGTGTAGAGGACTGACACTACAGATGAGCGTTTTTAAAACTAGCCGGGAAACTGATCTGTTGGCTTGATTTCTACTTCTCTTTTCCGGTAGATGGGCAGAATAAAATTTGGCGGGACATTTTTCTTAATGGCGTGGTTGGTTTTTATGAATGTGAAAGTGATTGTAAATTCAGAGTTGCGTCCTTTGATAGACGGATGCTAGTGAGACTAACCTGTAGGATCCAGCGCTACAAAATATGCCCTGGCACTTTCCACAAATAACCCTATGCCCGTAGACAGCGAAGTCACCAAACCTACCACCGACCCAGAACCAAAGCCAACAGTAAGCAAACCCGATCGAAACAAAGCACAATAAACACCCACCCGTTCACGCCCACCTTTACTCCAGCCAGCCTCCCAAACCCCTTCAGGCCGGCACGCCGCCCGATCAGCGGGCCATCCAATCGTATATGCGTCGAACCAGTTTTCCACCCGTTTGACCCAACGACCAACCGAAACAACCACTATCAAGAAGCAAGTAATTACCCCCCAACCACCAGTAGACCACCGACGGCACTGCACGAACAAGAAGTGAAAACCCCAGCAAAGCAAATAAAAACGAAGCCGAGATGAATAACGACGAACGGGAAGCGGGACCCGTATATCTCCCTCAACCGTTTGGCAACATGGGGAGGTTTTAGAATTTATTTATTCATTTTCCTTCTCCCCTCCTCTCTTCCGGTAGAACCCCCTTCGCAGCCATGTTCCCGGGTTCTTATCCGAGTACGGTAATTCAATTACGAGTTTCACAGGCTGAGCTGGCATCCTCCCTTCACGATATGTGCCGCTGGCAGTGTTGGGGATAGCCCCACGGGTCTCGCGATACCCGGCGCTCCCCATCTGTTTCTTGTGCTGGCGCGGAATGAGGATGTAAAGGCGTTCGCGGGGAAGAGAGCGGGGGGCAGGAGGGGTGATTGTTCGGCGGTGATTGGCTGGGGTGATCGTATATGTTTGAGATGGTGTTGATGGAGTGGATGCCGAGGTGAAGGCGTATGCATATCGAGGATCTTGATGTCTATGATACGAGCGAGCAGAGCGGGGGTCGGATTTGATGGTGGAAGTTCACGGGCTGGGCGGAGGTGAGGGCTAGTCAAACTCTGATAAATCGGTCAGTGGATTTTTACAGTAAAAGTACAGGGCAGGATTGAGAGGTAATCCGAGCTGAGAGATCCCCCACTGATAAAGATCCTCAGAACGGACCGGAAGTAGGAAACTATGACAAGACGCCTCCAATAAATAATAGGAGTCTTAAGTCTATCTATAAATACAATGGAAAAAGAGCGCCCCGCCCCCACTCCTCCTGTTTTCCCCCACCTACACTTTAATCCCAAAAAACTTCTCCGCAACCTCATTCGAGCTCTGGAGGATGCTATCCATCTTGTGCGAGTAATCGTCTTTCATCCCCTGCCTCTTAATCAACGACTTATTGACGAGCGCAGCGACCTCCGCCGCGACAATCGGCAGCATCCCAGAGTGTCCAGCGACAAACTTCTCCCTCTTCAACTTCGGTCGCGTGGTCTTCGCAAGATATGGGTAAATACCCTTCGGGATGATAAACGGACTCTTACTCCCCAGCATTACCCTATTCAGCGGGATCTCCCCCTCCTCAATCATCTCCGCGACGTGCCGTACCCCGCTATACGTTATCGCGCCTGTGATACCCAAAGTGCTGTTCGGCCAGTGCTTTAACACCTTCATTCCAAACTCCCGCGAGCCCGTGAACGACTGTATGTGCAGTTTGTGATCGCCGGGCACGTGGTCGTGTAGGATTGAGAATGTGTCGCGCTCAGCATCACGGGTATAGACCAGAATGGGCTTCCGGGCGAAGACCGCGGCGGTGAGTTGGCGGATGAAGACTTGCCGCTGAGTGGGCCAGGTGACCGAGTCCGTGCGGAAGTAGTCCAACCCGCACTCGCCCAGGGCAACGCATCGCTCGTGGTTGATGATTCTGAGGATTTTGTTGTGGATGCTGTCGTCGTAGGCTAAGGCGTTGTAAGGGTGGGCGCCGATGGCGAAGCTGCCGAGCACGTTAGATGGCTTCCGGAGAAGGGGGATGGGGTCAGGGAGGTGCATGCTAGTAATTAAACCCTTTCCGCCATGGCAGCCCCACCGCCGAATGATACAACGTAAAATCTTCCATGTTCCCCAGCACGTCTACCACAGCGGTGCACTCCTCCGGAAAGAAGGTATCCACGAACCCGTCAATTCTAGTGCTCGGTATTGATCCATCATTGAACGCCTAACAAACATCCCCGCTCCCCCGGAAGTCACATTAACAAATCCAATCCCCTCCGAACAAAGAGCAGGGAAAAAAAGAAGGAGAAAAGAAAAAAAATCCATGGGGGGAAGATCTACAAACATCCTTCATCTGCTGAAGCGTAGAATGCAAATGCGTATGGGTATCAATGTACTTCACCACCAGGCCCTCCCATCGAATCTTGTGCTCTGCCCGCGGTATCAATTTCCAGTCCACCTCGTGCTGTTTCTTGCGACCCTTGGGGTATTCCGCTGGGGCGTATCTGATGACATTTAGGCCCCGTTTTGACGTCGGGGTGTGCGGACGAGGGAGCTTTTCGAGGAGCGATTTTCGTGGGATTGTGCGGGTGAGGTGGGTTAGTTGTGAGCGCACCATTGCCACAAGGGGATGTCGGCGTATATCGTTTTGGAGGAGAATCGAGGAAATTTGCGGTGGTGAGGCGAAGATTGACGAAAATAAAAATAAAAATTCCGGGAGACCCCACTGTTAGCGTTGCCTCGCGTCTTAGCTCTAGGACAAGGGGGTCTGCACTCGTCCTAGGTTAGATCTGTTAGGGACAAGACATGAGGCGAAAGGTGAAAATTTCCAATATCAGAACTTCAAAAAGTACAAAGCCCTAAATTACCGTAGTAGCAGAACCAGCCAAATTTTTATATTATCATCAGTTGACAGAACAATTAGAATGCAAGCATGCTATGATGCTGTATGGATTTATGTACAGCCCGAAAGGGCAGGAAAATACAAATAAAAAACTTTTGATTTCAAAATATCATACAAATTACACCTTTACGGAAGACTTCTTCTTCTTTGTTGACTTCTTGGTCTTTGCTTTCTTCGCCTTTTTGGCAATCTTCTCCTCGACCTCAACCTTCTCAACGGCCTCTTCCACTTCCTTAACCTCTTTGACATCCTCGTTGACAGTAATAGTGATAGCCTTCTCAACCTCCGCCGCGGCCTCTACCGCCTTAACCTCCTCCACCGGCGGTGCCTCAACAGCCTTCGCCGCGTCCTCCATTGGAGCATCCTCAATAACCGGCGGCTTAACCATTGGAACATCAAACTCATATTCAATCCCTTTACTCTTCAATTTCTTATTAATTTTTTTCCGCTTAGCATTCTCGGCCTTCTCCTTCTTCTCCCACTCCTCCCTCGTCCTCTTTTTCTCGAGCTCCGCCTTCTGTAACTTTGCGCCAGGCCTGGGTTTGAAGCGCTTGTTAGCGCCGACAAACAGCTTCTCGACAACCTCGATGTCGTCTCTGGGCACAATCTTGCACTTGAGGATGTGGCCAAAGAGGAGGTAGTTGTTCATCGTGTCCGCGACGATCTTGGCTACGTCGGCGTCCGCAAACTCAATGAAGGCGTAGTGCTTGCTCTTGCCGGTGCGCTTGTTGCGCGAGAGGCGGAGGCGGGTGATCTCGCCGAATTGTGAGAGGTAGGAGCGCATCTCGTGCTCGTAGAAGCCGTGGGGGATGCGGCCGAGGTAGATGATGCCAGGGATTGACTGAGGGCGGGTGGGTGCGGGTTAGTTATGCACTATGAAGAGGATAGAAAAGAGTATGATTGAGTAGAGGAAAGCAGATCAGAAAAAACGCCTTAATAACCATGTTGGTGTCTTGAAGACTAATCGAATGTTTTTTTCTCATCATATATGCCATAGGGAAGAAAAACCCTGCCCCAATCGAAGTGATTGCGAAGGGTGCAAAATAAGACATAAAGAAATCGGACTAACCTTCCCTCTCCCCGCTAAAGCCCCCAGCTTCTTCTTGGTCTTCTTGTCCCCGGGAATCTTCGCTCCTTTAAACTTAGCACCATCAACCTCCTTCCTATTACTCTTCTCCACCTCCTCTCCCTCGTCATCACTACTCTCGAACCCCTTCAGTAAAGTCGCCGTATGATCATCAGCCTCCTCCTCCGCCTCCTCGACTTCAGAATCATCTGAATCAGGACCACCAGAGATATCAAGTAAGATCGTCTCCTCCTCTTCCTCACCATCACCGACATCACTATCGCTCCCGGTCTTAGTAGTAGTAGCAACCTTCTTCTCCTTTTCAGGTTCAGGAGTAGACTCTTTAGCCTCAACCTCCCCCTTCTTCCTCTTCCCCTTCTTAGAAGAAGCAGCGCTCTTCTTCTCCTTCTCCTTTACATTCTCGTTCTTCTTAACTTTAGCAGCCTTCTTATTCTTTCCCTTCTTATCGTCTACAATTCCAGCCCAGGCTTCCTCGTCGTCATCATCAGACGAAAGGAAGTCGACAGCCTTCATCCTGCTTGGAGAGGGTTTTATTGTAGGAGTGGTGGTGGCGATGGGCGCGGCTGTCGCAGGCTTCTTTTTTTGGTCCGCAATGACTTTCGTCTTTTTCGTGATCGGGGAGACGGCGGGTTTTGCGGCTAATGGTAATCGTTAGTTATGTAGAAAGGGAGAAGGGGAGGAATCGATTAGCTACCCTTGCGCTTTTTTTGTTTGCTGTCGAAACCCATTTTCAATTGGTGTCGGAGGTATGGTTGATCGCGGAGGATAGGAGAGGGAGGAATAGTGGTCCATTTCACCGTTTTTTTTTTCTCCTAGTGGTGGTAGGGTAACCCTACTTAATATTGGTGAAACAGAAAGCTATGCCCGATTGGTGGGTTATCCTGCGAGTGATAATCTATGGCGAAGTTACTCTTTTTACCCATCCGGGCAAGGCATTTTCCTCCGATAACGAGAAGGGAATGTGAAATACCGGTATGAGGAGATGCACAGGTGTAGGAGGCAAATTTCTGAGCCGAATTCGGAGGCCCTATTTTGTCTCAAATTTCCTACTGTAAGGATTTGAGCAAAATTCACAATGTCATCAAGTAATTCACTTCTGCATTTGACTCACTTCCCTACCCAACATTTTAGCTAAAAAAATCTAGCAGGCAGCAAGCAAGGAAGGGGTTGACACAACGCTATGTTATTCATGCATATATCACATTGTTATAACTACTAGCATCGCGCCGTAAACCGAACCCAAAACTGTAAATCAGGATATCAACCCAGTTCGACACAAAATGTCAGGATAGCGAACCGGGTGATAGAAGTAACACGATCGAATAACTTTATCTTCCGAGGCCCATTCAAAAACTTCCAATAATCTCCCGGACCAATTCGCTATTCGGGCGGTCTTACATGAGCTACACATATCGGAAATCTCGAGTGCATCAACTGAGGGGAATCGTTGTCGTATAAAATGTCCAACAAGCAAGGGCCAAGCCAAATCCACCCATCCATCACAATCTCGGCCAACCCTCTCAACCACCAGCTCCACCCGAAACCCTCACTCCCCACCCACCCGTCACTAGATCTATGATATCATATCATACCAGAGAAAGCAAAGAATAAGAAAAACCCAAGTAATTGAAGAGCGGAGAGACCATTTGGTTTCATTTTTCCCCGTAATGCGAAACCTCACACCCGCCGCCCACCCATATAGTACATCCTAAAGAATACACAAAAGAAGATAGTACAAATTTTGTCCCTCTCACAGGTAAGGCTTCACCGAAACGAGCCACTACTTGGACATCAATGGTTGAGAGGAGAAAATAAAAAATAAAACAAGCAAGCACCCATGAATTCACCTCCCATGCGCAAAAAAGAAGGAAAGAAACATAGCAGGAAACCGAGGAACGATTTCACCAAGCCCTGCAACCTGTCCATAACCTCCCCACAAACGATGACGATAAGTCAAGGCAAAAATCAAAATCAATCATCCATCCTTTCAACACCCTCCCCTCGCCACACTCTCTTCCAACGCTCCCAGCCCCCCTGTCGCTGCTCATTGATAACCCCTACAAACCCATGTTCACGCAGCTGCTCAAGCACAACCTTCATCCCCTCCCTCCTCCTCCCGAACCCCTCCCTCATCCTCCGCACACCCACAAGTTCAATAGAGCCCTGCACCGAGCTCGTTGTCCAGGCCGAGAACCAACCACCCCTCGCTTCCCCCCCCGCCATTCCATCGCTCTGCGTATTCCGTATTGCCCCACCAAGTCTACTTTCGAAACGGACCACCGTCGTGACATCAGTTTTGCCTGCTCCTGCCACTGCTGCTTCCAGTCCCGAGGCAGTGGAGTCACTGCCAGGAGTATACACTTGGCTCTCAACAACGCTCAACACTCCCTCCCAGTCTAGATTCCTAGTCTCTGTCTCTAGCCGCTGGTTATTGACGTCTACTATCGACTTCTCGAGAATATAGGACTCTTTGATTTTGGGAAGGAAGCGGGCTACCGATGCAGGGAGTTTTCCGCGCTTCAGGTGTAGACGAGTTACGTGAAGATTGCCAGTTCGGTGGTCGAGGTGGGAGGATAACGTATCGCTTGAGACTACGTGCTTTGAGTAGGGACTTGTGTCACCACCTCCGTTAGCATCCGATGAAAGATGGGAAGCGAGAGGAAGAACAAACTTAGGATACCGCAAGAAGTAAGCAAGTGTGACGGCGGGCCATTGATAACTACTCACCCATCGATCAGCAACAAACCACAACTTTAAGAAGAAGCAAACACCCACTCATAAGAAAAGGAATTCTCGTAAAACTTCACCATCGTTCCTTCCGTCTTCCGATCCCAGAAGAGCGGGGCGAACAGAACACAGAAAATGAAGGAGCACGATAAGATAGCAGATGTAGCCAACTAAATTATGTGTGCGTAAGCGCAAGAGACAGATGAACTACCAGTTAGCTGGCACCAGTGCCGTACCGTCTGTATAAGTGAGACAGTCAGGCAGGAAATATCAATGGAAGGGCCGTCACAACGACGATTGGATCGTAACTTGATTGATTGTTCGAGAAAGAAGGAAGGTTCTAAGTTGGCGGCGACCAAGACAGGATGGATGGATGGAAGGAGAACCACTGGGGACGATGATGGTGACAAAGTGGGGGGATTACGGGGCTTTAACTTGCTTTTCCCTCCTCCGTTCCTGGTATCATACGAAGCGAGGTGATTGCCGGTAAGCGGAGGCAGGGCACGTGAGGTGGAGCAATAAAAGTCTTGGCGGAACGAACGGAAGAGTGAGAAAAATGGCTTGGCAACGGTGCAGTTCGACTCACAAACGTCGGTTTGCTCCCGCGGGTGCTGGCTTACCGCATCAAAGCCCTTTTGTTTATAAGTATCCGCACGCTGATTTCCCCTTCCTCCTCGCTTGGCTGCTGCGCCTTTAGCGGGCAGTAGAGGCAGGAAGGAGAGAGCGATGCTAGGTTGTGGGCACAGGGTAGAGACCTTACCACATGATTCAGACAGCATGCGGTTTTTCCCAGAGGGCAATACACCGTGAGATTCAATCTTCTCCAAGGAGGTATAGTACTCTAGGATACGGTGGGCGAGAAGAAATTTCATTTTTTTACCCTTCCTATGTGCAGAGAGATAGAGATCAAACACACAGTAATGTTGCCTCAAATGTCCGGTGGGAAACGTTATTTATAGGGCTTCCCGGTATCCCTCCCACCATGGGCCATCACCTCTACACGCACAACGCTAGGTCTCATTTATTATACAAACAACATGAGCAACGAAACGAATGCAATCCTCAGCATAGAACCTGACTGGGTAGAGTCCCGGTAAGCTGGCGGAACCTGAAGAAAGCACGGAAGGGTGAAGCGGAGATGGTGTAACCACGATAGACGGTAAACGCAGCCGGGAGGTATACAAAAGGATACCTGATTTCCACTACTACGGGCTTCACCTGGCATGAACCTGAGTATCTCCTTGAAATGTCTCATCCGTTAACTACCTTCTTGTTGATTGGGTGGGGAGCTCGATCAATGGCTCATATGCTCTCACTCGGTCACTTTTTCCAACTCGAAGACTAAGGATTAATAATACCACAGCACAATAACTATTACACAGTCAAGATGGCCCCCCCAACCCGTTTTTCATACTCATTGCCCAATGGCCGTTGACTGCTGATAGCTTGCTGCCGGCCATGAACGTGAAGCTTTATCAATTGCTAGCTACAACACCACTACCGTACTACCCTCCCCACGGACACCTATGGGGCCACCAATGTAATTAAACATGTCTTGGATCACGAACGATTACCGGGTGACTGTGCTCTGTATAGTTTCCATGAATATCAAGCATAAGCAAATGGCAACTGGTTGGAAATAATGAACTGTTACCTCATTGCCGACTAATTTTTGAACCTTTTACTGACACCACACCTCTCGGGAAAAATTGTAGTTAATTCTGAAAGCCCGGTGGATCCCCCGGGAGCGTGATGGGTTCCTCCAGAGCTATAGTGAACCATGGAGAACACCCCCCAGACACGCCTTTCCTGTTATTACGGGAGTGCGGACATGCGCGCAGACGCAGATAGGTGTGGTGATCCATAGAAGCATCAGGATGCCCCGATCCCGTTTCATCCATACACGCGTCTTCTCCGTAAGTTTGGTTTAGAGGACGGAGAAGTGGGGGGGGTGAGGGGTGAAAACGAAGCCGCCCACCTATCACACGCCCCCATCTTCCCGCTCATGGCCAAATCCCACGCAAATCTTCCCACCTTGATATCTCCTACCTACCACTAATACAGGCTCCTCAAGACTTCGAGCGGGTTCCCAATGGCTTTTCTTTCCTCCCCTAGCTGCTACAATACCCAGCTCCCGGCAATTTGGAAATCCGATAGGAATCTCTCCTGCATTTTCGACCAAGTTATTCATATCTATTTTTTACCTTTCCTTCCTTCAATACCGCCGAGCTCGCCAGGGATGCCTCACCAGGCAATAAGGCGAGGACAGAAGTGAAAGAAAGGATTGATTAGACGGGCAATCAGATCATCAGGCCTCCCTCGAGACGAGTCGTACGGTACAGTACATACGGCACCGTAATATGATGGAACCTCCGGTGGCGATCGGGGGATGGCCGGCGCTTATGACCTCCGGGGCAACGTCATGTTTAGACCGTCTAACGACAGAATTCAGGATGGCGAGTTATATAGAAAATTAGATAAACACTTTTGCGCCGCCCATCGGGAAACGACACCGGTTGACATGCGACCGTCTAGTCTTATGACCGGTTAGGTAAACGGGCCTTTTAACGTGTTTCCAGAACCGTCTGTTCCTGCCCCAATGTGGTTCGCATATGGGTAGTTATGATACTTGTATCGTAGACAATCCACAAAACCGGCAAGCGAACCCGTCAGTCCAAACCTCTGCATCTCCATATTGCGTTTGGAAATCCCACCAGAGATGCTACAATAGACGGCAGTCTATAGGTAAACGGGCGCGTAACGGACCGTGCCTGTGAAGCTGTTTGGACTTACACTTCCTAAGGGTTTGGGTTTTTACCCTTAGCCCTACCTCCTTGCATTTTAGTCTGTATTTCCTCTGCTTCCCGCGCCGCTTAGTCACGACCTTTTTGGGCTCATCGGACACATAGTTCAACGAGAACATGGTATTATACAGTACAATGTAGTGGAGAATGACCTTCCAGTGCCCAGCTCCCCGATGAGAAACCACCTTACCACCTCACAATCCGAGACAACACATAAACAATGTCGTACAAATAGAAAGCACGAGTGAGCGAGGACTATCACAACAAAATCACCCCCTCTTCCGCATACTCCTCCTCGGGGTGAAAACCTCAGGGGCATCCTCAGGGGCATCCTGATGGCCGTCCTCAGGTTCGTGAACAAAGTGCCTGCTCCGTGTCCCAGTCTTTGGGGCCACTTTGCGCTTCGGGTTCTTCCTTGTCGGTTTAGCGGGCTTCTTAACAACCACAACAACTACCGGCTCTTTCTTCCTGGCTTTCTTTCTTGTTGTCGGCGGTGTTTGATTGACAAAGTATGAAGATTTAGCTTCCTGAGAGCTGAAAGCATCCTCGAGTTCTTCCTCGGAGTCAAAGATTGATTGGGCAACCTCTTGCTTCTGGGCTAGCATTTCTTTCATTGACATTGCTTGCGTAGGGATGGAGTTTTTCTTGACAGGTGCTTTGTTGGAGGGGTCTTCCTCAACGTCGAGGAGGAAGCCACCACCACCACTCATTTCTATGTCTTCGTCTTCGTTGCCTCTTGTAAAGCCGCCGGGCTCACCATCGGCACTAGCATCATCGTTAACGAACCCACCGCCTCCCTCTTCGCCACGGGAAACTTGCGCAGCCTTCCCCTTCCCACGAAACCTTTTTGCAGTGAAGGGGTTGACTTCCTCCATGCCATCGTCATCTCCATATACTTCGTGTAGGCGCTGGACAATCCTCAATCCAACAATGAATCTCCTCCACAGAGTCAATGCAGCCTTCTCTCGTTTTTCGTCCTCTTTAATCTTCCTCTGCACTTGGTCCTCCTCCCAGGCTTCCCTAACGACGTCTTCATTTTCGGCAGCGATGACTATTCCATCAATGTATGGTGCGGCCCGCTGATCTTCAACAGGCCCCAGATATTAGTTTTGATCAATAGAACCAAACCCCCGTAAACCCTAAAGAACCGCAAAAACACTCACTCTTAAACTCAAACCCTATAACAGCATCTGCGTAGCTAATCTTCAACTTCTTTGCGACCCTTGCAGACCCTCTCAATGGCAAATGCACCGCGCCAGCAGGGATCATAGACTGGGTATAAATATCTATGTTCCCATACTTATTCCTAGGAATCTCCCCATTGACAATCTCTGGGGGCACATATTCTCTATCAAAACCCCGCCCCAATCAGTAAATGGCCCTTTAAAGCTTAGGAAACCAGCCGAGTGACAACTCATGACCACATACTCTGTCTGTCCCAAAGAATAAAGTCCCTGCAACACAGTCTCCCCATCCCTCTGCGCGTCCTCGATCTCCCGTTTCCGATTGAGTGTTGCAGCGCGTGGCTTTACCTTCTTAAGGGCTTGCTCACCCTCCTTGATAACCCTCCCCTCACGGTACCAATTCTCGACGGACTTGCAGGAAACCACATCCTGTCGGGCGTAGACTTTCTCGTCTTTAGCCTTCTCGCCCTTTCCCGATACGAATATTTTAACGTGCGACCTCCCAGGGTTAATAGCTTCGTCGCGCTTCAGGTGGCGTTCTAGGATGTATCTGTAGGGATAGGATTACAAGAGGGGTCAGCAAGGGGCGGCAAGTATTCGAAGCATTCAGCGAGGAAGGTGGCGAAAGCGAAGGTGCGTCAGGAAGGACTCAAGGCAGAATGGGGGGGAAAGCAAGCATACTCCGGATGATCCTTATACCACCCAATACTCTCCTTCCCATTCCCAGCAAATGATTTAGTCTCAGTCGCAGCAACCCCAACCAATTCCTCATCCTCTTTGACGTCTCGCTCGTGCATTAGTTTCCCACGCGCCTGATACCCCCTCATGACATTCCCGAACCAATCACGCTTATGTACGGCAACTATCTTTCCCTCGATATCGTACACGGGGACTTCGGAGGGGAGGATTCGAAAGCCTTTGGTTTTCCCCGGGAAAGCGTTCTTAGCTAGGTACCTTACAGTCACATCTTTTGCAGTGCCGTTGTCAGAGTATGCTAGTACGTATGCGATCACCCGCTTAGATTCAACGGCATTCTTGCCTTTGGGCTCGAATTTGGAGAGGAGGTCGGGTGCTGAGCCCAGAGCTGTGAGGACGAGTGGATCTATGGTGATCCAGGCAGATGCAGTAGGGGAGTACACCTCAGTCCAAAAGATTGGATAGGGAAGATCTTGATCTATTGTAGTGGGCTCGATTTCGGGGGGTTCTGTGATTTGGTCATTATTTATGTGCACGAGACGGAAACTGAACGACACACGTTTTTTGATGGGCGTCTTTTTCTTGGTTTTATCTTTACGGATGAAAACCCCTTCTTCGCCCTCTTCTTCCTCCCCCTCAGTATCACCGCTCCATTCGCTTTCGGATTCAAGGCCACTTGACGGGAACTCCACATCCAAGCGCTGGCGCTTTCTCGCAAGCTTTCTTGGAGATCTTCTTGAAGGCTTTCTTGCAGGTTTCCCTGTTGCAGCCTTCTTACCGTTTCCCTTCATTTTTTTTTCATCCACCATCTCCCCACTCCTCTCTACTCGCCCCCCCTCTCCTTCCGGTCCTCCCCCACTGCCGCCTACAACAGCACGCACTTTTCCCGAAAACGTCTCCCTCTCTGTAAAACCAAAACCCAACGGTTGCAAGGAGAACACCATCCTAGCTTCAAACCCAAGAGCCCTCAACAAGGCCGTAAAAAACATAGCACCAACATCCCTACTCCCATTGCACTCCCTCGCCATCTCCCTAAACTCCTGCAAGCTCTCTACTCTCTCCCCCTCATCCCTGAAAATTGTGTACACCGGCTCCCCACGCTCGTCCGTGCGGCCCGTGGTGAACTTGAACCCACCATCCGCCCCTTCTGATAGGCCTTTCAGCCGATTGGCTAGAACCTCATCCCTCTCGATCACAAACTGTGACATTGGCTTATACCCGTTCTTCCTCAACCCCGGTCGAGTGATGGTGAACCGTTTCCTCCACCAGTGCATTAGACCTTCCAGGGTTTGTAAAGCCGGGTCCGCGGCTCTTGGGCTTTTACCAGCAGCAGGAAGTTTACCCTGCTTTTTCTGCAATCTCTCTACGTCCAAAAGCAACGAAGGACTCAGATGTGAGAGCAGGATAGCCTGGAGCTCTGGATCGCAGAGCCAGCGATTACGTATACTCCCGTGGAAGAGCAGATATTGTACGTGCAGACAGTGGGTCACAAGCCTAATCTGCCGCTCTGCGGCCGAAGCGCCTTTTTTCTTCTTTCCGTTACTAATGCTACTACTACTGGTATATCAGTATGAATCGAATAGCATGGTGTGATCGGAAGAATGGAAAATACCTAAACCCAGTCTTGCCGTGGTTCAGCGTAAGCTCCAGATCCCGCTTGGGATTTGGAGTGGAAGAAGGCCCAGCATCCGTCGCCTCGGCTGCCTCCGGTGCAGAAATAACATTTAGCACATCCTCCCATTGCATGTCGTCGTCTTCTTCTTCCTGGTCCTCATCACTTTCGCTGTCTATCGTAACCTGTGCTATCGCTTTTCCTTTTCCTCTCCCTTTTCCCCCGTCCTTCTTGCGCCCCGAGCCGCGGACACCGAAGTCAGAACCGTCGTCGTCGCTTACACTCCCGCCACCGCTGTCGCTGGGGGAACTACTTCCATCGGCAGGATCGTCCGCCAAAGGCGGGGACACTGCCTTTCGCTTCCTAGTCGGCGTTACCGCAACCGCGGCTACCGTTGCCACCGGCGCATCTTTCTTGCGGGCGTTTAGCCCTCTCTTTTGCGAAACCTTCCTTCCCTTCCTTTTAGCAGGCATCTTCAGAGCTCGCTAGCAACAATACCGGTAAAAGCAGTATTAAAAAAAAAAAATTTGGACGGAGAGAAAAAAAAAAACACCTTCCCTTCCCCCTTTTTGCCTCCAACACCCGATATATCAGAGCGAGGCGGGTCGTGATAGCGGGGGTGCTTGTTTGCTGGAATACCGGTGCCGGTAATAAGGAGGCGACGAGCAGAATGTGAGCTGAAAAGAAAGCCTCCCTGGGAGACGCGTTCGATACGAGGATTATTACATCATTGTTGTCTTGGCATGTGACTCGACGCGTCTTGTGGGAAAGTGAAAATAGTGAGTGCGAATCTGTGATTCTGAGAGTGTAAGCGAGTCGTCCGTTCGCTTATCGAATGTTTGTCATCTATCGCTACACGGTTCGTCACTCTTCAGGTGAGTTCTCCGCAGAGCAGCACTCAGTCGGGGACCCTTCTTCCGCGTTGGTAAGGTGGCACGAGAAGTGTGCTGTACGAGTCCAGCACGGTGTACCGATACCCGCCAGAGTTTCCGCCCCCGGCATCCCAGTGTGCGGTGCTCGTGTATAGTGCTTCCGTCACCCCTCCGTTATTACCCATAGAAGCGTGAGACGTCCGTTAGTCGCACCATACCGTACCTATAGTATTATACGGACCCCCGCGCTAAGCACCGAGGCTCTTGCGATACCTATCGTATGTACGATACTTTGACCCGCCCGCACGCTACTGGCTTGATACGAGTACAGTCAATCACACCGCTGGTATGCGGTAGCGGTGGCGGCAATGGCCACGTGCGTGTCGGCGGGTGAAAAGGTAGAGGAGTGCATAAAATAGCATTATAAATTACAGGCGGTAAGACACGGTGGCATCAGGCGCGAGAGACAATATGGATTGCGGAGTATAGTACAGTAATGTGCATATTTCCCCTGTAACGTAAATTTATCATACGGTCTTCTCCCCTTCCGCATGCACCCTGCACCCTACATCTAAAGAAAGCCAGAAACGAAGAAAAGAATTAATGAAGGAAACCGTCAAAGCCTAAATTACACCAAAGAACGCCATGACAAGCATAAAACGAATAAACGAAAAGCGCTAGAACTTGGGGGAAATGGGTAAAGGCACAGAAGCTATCCCATGAAAAAACAGTGCAAAAGGAGACGAGACAAGGCGAACTTTTCCACCCCCAGCAGGTGCGGGTACACAAGCCCGGTTCCCGCATCCGCATCACCTGACTTGCCATGCGAGGCGAAGTCACTATATCTCCCGAGTATATCTCCGGATCAGGAATCCCTCAAGATAGTCAAGCGATGGGCTCTGCTTTCTAAAACCCTCGTTCGTTCGTTCGCTCATCCTTCTCTTTTGCTTTACTTTTTCCCGCCTTGCCCTCTCCTGCGGTAGGGTAAATTATCGTAATATAGACCTCTGACCAAATCATGCTATCTTCTTTCCCAACTCTCCCCCCAGAACAAACTCTTAATTCAATCCCCCGGTAAACCTCTGCCCGCCTCCCCCCCCCCCTTCCAAGTATTACTGAGACTGCGCACCGTTGCCGAAATTCGCATTTAGCTCATAGCCGTCGTCGTAAGCCGTTTCTTAGTGTTTTTTATAATTTTTATTTCACTTTACCCGTGTGAGACATGAGATCAATAGTCGTTGTTAGCGCTCCTTCGAAAAGAGCTTCCTAGTGGCGTACCCAAGCTACCGGCGTAGCTGCTCCCTCTCGCGGCATATCCTTTCCGTAAAGGGCTATTCATCTTGCTTGGGCTAAGATTCCTACTATTCTCCATGCTCATATTGACAAGGCCCTGCATCCCAATGTTTGAATGTCTTGGCACTCTAGGGGTTCCGGGTCCATAACGGCCTTCGGCCCGGCCCGTGGCTGCGGATGCAATTGCGGCATTGTCACCGCCGCCGTAATCTTCATCAACGTCCGTGCCAAAGCTTCCACTGTCGTTCATAGATGTAGACGCTGACGCGGACCTCCTCACGGGACCAAACTGGGGCTGCCTCATGGAGCCTTTCAATGGCATTGGGGAAAATGGTGATCTAGCGGATGTAGATGGGGTGTGCCTCATGGAGCCAACCTTGTCCCGCATTGTGAGATCTGCATAATTAGGATTTGGGGCGGTCCGGAACCCTTGCCTATTCATATTCGGTGTGAAAATGCTCACGCTAGCAGCCTCGCCAGACTCCCTGTTTGCCGTCTGCACTGCTACATCTCGCTTGAGAACGTTGAGACGCGGGTGAACGAACTTTTGATCGTATTCGTGCAGGACCTCCTTGTGAATCAGAGCGGTGTCCTTGGCCTGTTGAGTAAAGGATATCTGGGTATATATCAATTGCACCGAAAGTATAAACTGCGTGGCAAGCACCATAAGCACGGTCCCAACCGTATTCGTCGCCAGCGATGTGGGAAAATTAACAAAGCCCGGGCTGGAAAAGGTGGTGTTTGAGGTCATCGGTAGCACGAGGAAATAGATGAGGACGTGCACAGGGGAGAAGATGGCAAATAGCCTGAGAGAAAGTGGCGTTGGGTCCCACACGGAAACCTCCCATACGTCGCGAGTTTCATCCGGATGCGACCTTGACTCTGGAGCGCCTGTGAAGGACTCCATGATGTTGGCAAACAAGCGCAGAGGGGAGGTGGTGGTAGGTGAAGAATCCACGGGTACCCTGCGGGCACTAGGCGTCGTAGGCTCAACCTGCACATTTACCGATACAGCAATATTAGAACACAATGGCCAACGCTCCGCTATCATCACCAAACAGAAAACTGCGAAAAAGCTGGTCGCGAGAGACCCGCAGGCCAAGACAAACAAGGACACACATATCATACCTCGATATTACTTTCAAACAGTCTATACCGCCTCTTCCGGGAGAAGCAGTAAATAGCATTGACAATACTCCCAGCGGCTAAGACCCACGACAGGACCCAAAACTGTCGATAAAACAATGAGTTACTACTGCTATAGCTTTGACGGTAGAGAGGGAGACATGAGATCATCTCGCCATGCACCATCCCCGCACTTGCAGTGCTCGACAACGGTGATACACATACAAAATAAGATAATCCAGAGCCCCATCCAGGACCGCCACCGCTGCTAATACCGCCCGAGTATCCACCCCCAGGCCGCCGCAGGACGTCCTCGGCGCCGCTACGCCTATAGCCTCCGTTGGAGTTTGCACGCGATATCAAGCAAAGTACGTTCAAAGCCAAGCCAAGGGGGTTCTTGACGGTATTCTGCAAATTATCCCAGTCATGGGATTCCAGCCAGATGGAGAGCGCAAGGATGAGGTCGAAGGGGTTGACCAGGCTCGACAGCCTCTCGGCTAGGGGTTGGCGGCGGACGAAACGTTGAGGAGGCATGATCGCGGAGGAAGGAGGTCGTCGGTCTGCAGTGATGTTCCTGTGATGAAAAGGTAAAAGGAAAAATTGAGATACAACTGTAAATTGGCGTAATGGGATTCGATGCGATGCGGTCGTTTGCCCGGCATGAAAGAAAAAGGGTCCAAGGCGAAGAGAGGCTCCCGCTCGCTATTGACTGAGCCTCGTGCTGTGTGCAGTTCAGCTCGGAGAAAAGTGGTCGCACGCGTTTGTTGTCATCGGTTGTTGGGGAGTGTAAACTGTTGCTACGTGCCACGCCGTGCCCTAGTTAGCCCAGATCACAGTGCCCACCATACTGGTAAGCCCGGCTACCGGGCCACCTGCCACTCAGCCTATCGCACTGGAAATGTCCCAGGACTTTTCTCTCTACGGGATTGTACTACCGGTAGTAGGGTACTGCACGAATGCGATATCATGCGGCACCAGTGCCATCACGATACCGTGCCATCGTATACCATACCAGACTGACTCCCGGACCGCCCCTCGCTGCCCCTTCGGCTACAAGAGAAAAGGTTCGAGTTACACAGTGGAGCCATATCACTACACAGCATAGCATTGGCATGGTCGCTGTTCGAGTATACCAGTAGCACTCCTAAACAAACCTCAAGGTGATTGAAGCCCCCCGAAAAAAACAATGAAACCAGTTCAGGGTTATTGCACAGGAACATCAATATCGAAATAAAGCATCCTTGGAACCCGCGATGAGCCACGCGGCAAGAAAATATAGAGGCTGTGCGAGTTTATGAGTTTATCTTGCTTAGTATCGGCATCACCATCAACAAACTTCCCGGAAGCATGAATGAGGCTCAGCAGGACTCGGCAAAACTCTTCTGGGCGCGGGAACCCCCCAACAGCTCGGTATTTACTCCGGCTCCTACACAACCGAGGTTCCTGAAACTCAAGCGACCATGCGGGGTCAAAAACGTGATGATACGAGGCGTTTTATGCAAGATTTACAATATCCACTTCCGAGTACTGTACCGCGGCGGTATAGGGTGCAGCATCCACCCCAGTAATATCATACTTGTCTGCCTCGGTTCTCCTTTACTATGATGGAACCACGAGAGTGGGTAATACGGTCTCATGTCGTAACGTACGTGATAGTATAGAGCACCATGAACCAGGCAATTCCAACGTGACCCGAGTCAAAAAAAAGAAAGGAGAAAGGACGGGAACAGAACAATTCTTGCCTGTTTCCCAAATATCGAAGCTGTATATAAGATACAATAGCACCGTGGCCCAATATCCGCCGGAGATTCTCAGGTTCCGCTACCAGTTGCGTCTGATATTGTAGGCAGGGAGGTGACCGACCGACCAAAAGTGTATTATTCCTTGATCATAATATGTAGCGAGACATATATGATACTGTGCCGGTGTGGCTAGAAGTAATACTGGTATATCCCAACTCAATTAATAAAATCCCCCCCCGTCTGATTAATATTCCTTCCCCCGTCTTCGTATCATTTGTATTGTACAGTACAGCCTACCGCAGTTTATGAGATGAAATGATATCGTATGTCACGACATCGCTTGGACCAGATCGATATCAAATCATTGGTCCCATTTTTTCTCCCGATCCACGAAACACTCTTACACCACACCACACTTCCCGCACCGTGTCATGAGTAAATCCGCCATACGAAAGCAGAGAACCAAGTACGACACCTTACCATATTACGGTACCCCGCACCCATTCCCCTAAACGAGGCGCATCGGCGCTGTTACCACGTTGAGTGAGTCCCTTGGGTAGACTAGCATTAGACGCCGGGTGGGACAAGAAGTTGCTTATTAAACTTATATGCCTTTGCTTGGTAAACGGCCTGTACAGTACTCGTACAGTACTGCACCTTACCCTGTCCCCTCGAAACAAAACGATAATGCACGTGCGGCTAGAGTAGCCAAGGAAGGGGAGGAAGGAAAATAAAACTTGTGTCACTGGTTTTTGGCGGACGGTCTCCTTCGGGGGGGTCTGGGATAAACCAAGCGAGCCCTCAGCGAGGCGACACCCTCAGCGAGGCGCGGCATGGCTTGGCTTGCTACTGGAGTTAAAATCTGGGAGCTATTGCTGCCGAGTCGCGCCGCGCCTCGCTGAGGGTGCCGCCTCGCTGAGGGCTCACTCGGTCTACCGTATCCATCCCTGCGGTATCCATGCCCCACGTCCGCTCGCTCACACCGCACCCCATGTCCACAGTTGGGTCAGGTCGTTTTTTTTTTCGAGATCGAATTGCGAGAGGAAGGGAAGAGAAAAAAAATGAAGCAAAAAATTAGAGTTGAAATATGGTAACGTACCGGTATGGGGCTGGCGCGCTAGATGGCGGGTAGGTAGGTACCGTCGTGATGATAGTGGTGGCACTGCTATGTACGGTGCAATCCAGCGAATACGTCGGTGGGCCCTCCTACGGTATGAGTACTCGCCCTCTAATTAGTCTTTTCTGTGCTAATGTTTGTATGAAGACGGCTCCATTTTCTCCAGTCATAGATGTTAAGCTAAAGAAGGGGAAAAAGTTACCACCTCCACCTCACCAGTGATTTTCCGACACCCTCTTTGCAGCGCTCTGGTGAATTGAGCCACTGCTGCATGTATTCTACGATGAATTCCACGGGTGAGATGGGATGGGGTCAAGTGTTGGGGAAATCACACTCTTCGATACAAGCGATGGTAGTCTACCGCAAGGGGTTGACACCCCCCTCTCCGGTTCATGCAATTTCTGCCTTTTCCAGTAAAGGTTGAAAATTTAACGAAAGGGCGAACTAAAGAAGACTTGGGCTAACATAGTTCAACAGGCTGCACCTAGTACTATGATACTCCCACCACCTCCGGGAACTTTTTTCCAAGGTTGATTTTTGCTTCCTCGTAAACTTTTACCCGTAGGGTAGGGAGTATTTCGGACGTTACCGTCTAAACCTGGGGATATCATACTGGCAGATACCACAATGTCATAATAATATGATACCACTCCCTCTCCCTTCCCCTTTTCCCTTTAATCTTCTCACCTCCCTTCTAGTAGGGTACCTTTGCATCCGAATTTCTGCAAAGTGCATATGGTACTTGATCTAGAAAGCGACTGGAGAACTTGACACCTAGTAGGTCCGGACTGTGTGCATTTGATTGGGCTAAGGCTGAGCTTAAGTATAAAGAAGCGAGACTATGGGCGCAGTGTTTATTCGCTGAGAGTCTATGGCCCACTATCATTATTCCATAGTGGCGTTTACATCCGCCGGCACGCGGAACAGTTGGACCAATCAGAAGATAGCCCTACCAGATGGGGCACTGGCTCGGAGGCATGGCGCATAAGGGTAAAGAATAGCCGAAATCCCATCATCCGAGGGTGGGGAGGTTCCTTTTTTTCATTCTTATCCCATTCTTTGCATGACCTTTTTTACTTTCCCCTCTGCCAACGGGCATTGCCCGATATTTGGATTCCAGGATCTATCTTGGAGGCAATGAGCATTTCCGGAGACCTGCTCCAGAAGTGCGTACAGCTTTGCCTGGGGGCCGTTTGTGTTCGACCGCCATCCTGATGCCAACGGGATCCGGGTTGCCTGTCCAGCAAGGCAAACACACTCTGCCTGAGAATTCGTAATGAGCAATACTCCTTCAACCGCTTGCAGCCTAGCATAACTGCAAGGCATTGAGCCACTGGGATGCTCCGAAAAGCATCCAGAACAAATTGCGCCTCGCGAGTGATAGCCCATGAAGCAGCAAGATGGGACACGGACAAGCCCGACTGCGCGCCCAAACAACCAATGAGACTCCAACGAGACTCAGTCCTGTGCGCCGTGAAAGGTTTAGTTCTCATAAAGCTTGATAAGTAGAGACGTTACTTGAGCCCTCGCTTCACCCCTTGCAGGTTGGCATGAGATACCTTGGCATGGATAATCCATGCATTCAGCCTAGACACGCTAGCCCCCCACGGTTGGGCTAACATATTAACAATAGTGAAGATCTCTTGAGGCGGCGAGCCACTTGAACTCTCGTTTTGCCCGTCTTCGGCAGGATCCCCAGGCGCTTTCAGGCAGTACGGTATCAAGGCTCCTCACAGCCGCGCAGTTGAGCCAAGGTCAGTAGCTGGGCCATCCACCCCTGACTGAACCGTATTCCGTGTGCGGAAGACAATGTGTGCAAACGATCCCTTTGCAGTGCTCAAGCACCCGTCCGCCCTTTCTGGGAGAAACGTGGAGGAAAGTTTGCGGGATATCACCAGGATATCCCAATGACACCTCGAGATGAGGGGTCAGAATCCAGACGAGAATAGAAGCCTACTATGGGTGCCCCATGTTTCCCTGAGACTCCCAAAGAACCGCCTTGGAGGAGGACGCGATAGGTTCGTCACCGGTCTCAGCAGCAGCCGGTTTCTAGATCCCCTGGCATCGCATTTCTTGGGCAAAAGCCCCCATTCACGGATCGTCTCCCGTACTGTATAAGCACGGGTAGTTGGTGGGGACACAAAGTACCGATCCACACATATTATCTCGGGGGAGCGATTCGAGGGACTTCCCCACTCCGCTAAAGGCAGTGGGGCACAGAGCGGTTGTTGGCGGAGCGTTGACTGTGCCCACAATGATATGGTTTTTGTGTGGGGAATTGATATAGCGCCGGTCACGAAAAGCCAATACTATTTTTTCATATTTTTTCGCTTATCATGGGAATACATACAAAAACGTAGCATCTTTGCATAAATTTGTATTGTATCATACTCATGATGTTTGTGAATTCGACTGCTGTTGCATGCGGCCAAGGATTGGTCAGGGCCTCAGAATTTGGTGGCAAGCAACAGCATTCCCTCCTGCAGAAGTCACGACATTACAAGATTGTGTGTTCACCTTTTTCAAAATGCCTCCTGTCGTTCTCAACCAATAACCACCCTACCAGAAAACGGGGCTCGTAGAATTAATTAGGAGTTAATTTCAAGTAGTTCTATACAGAGCTTTTCTCCAAAAGCTTGCTCCTGTTGCTGAGGCCCGCCCGCTCTTGGCGCAGGCCGTGGTGAAGGTCAATCTCGGACTCCAGGCAACGAACCAATCAGGTGGCAACCCTCGGGAATTTGCTGACAAAGCTGTCTTTCGGACCTCTGCTCACCGAAGTGGCCCCCCCGTGCCGGAGCATGCCACCCTACAGTAATTATGCCGTCGCCGTGGTATCTTACTCGAATTCTTATTCGAGTGTTTTTTCATTTTTTTTCGCCTCAACCTTTTTTCCATTGTGCATTTCGGAAGGTAATAAAGCACAGTGGTGGTGAAATATAAAAGTTCGCTGTTGCGGGTAGGCCACTAACGTCTGTCACCTTAACCTCGTCAGGTTGGGGCGGCAATGACTTGATGTGTGCACCGATGCATGGATTTTTTTTCCTCCTTGTATTCTCTTTTACCTTTTTTTTTCTCTCAGAAAAGAGATGTAGCACTAGTACGGTGAGGGGAGCCTAAGGCCAGAGTACATACTTTGACAAGAAAGTATTGCCCAACTCCAGTCCTCGGTATCTAACTTTTGGCTGGAGTAGGAGAATCTCAGGGACATGTTAACTTCTGTTATCTTCCTTGGCAGAGACAGTTGATGTGTATTTGCCAAGAGATTAACCTGTATTAAAGCAATGCTTGGCGGATTACATAGTATTCCTAACCCTGGACCAATGTCTGCCTGTTCCGGCGACAGAGGTCTCTCACCACATTTCTACCGCTGTGCTTACTAGCAGCCGAGATATTATGAACTTGTCGCCTTCCTTATTCTTTTGTGCAGTAACCCCTGTGCCTTGGCACTTGTTCGAGCCAACTTTGTTCAACGGCACATCTACTCGAGTAGACAGGCCTTGTCCCTTGGCGATGCTACGGTAGGTCAAAAGGATAGGGAGCGAGCCCAATAATTTGAAAAAATGGCATCATATCAGGGAGGGATAATGTGGTAGACCGTGGTGCCTCGGGTTAACCCCTTCTGATTCCGGGGTTCGACAACGAGAAAGGGAAAAGGGGGGAGAGGAGAGGAGGAAGAGAGAAAAGATACGGTAAGCCCAAGCCTCAATGGGCCCTGGATCTTGTCCCTGCTAAACCACTTACTGCATGGTAACGCACTGTATCAGTACAATAGTAATGCCGGAAATCTCCAATTCGTGAAGGTTGTTGGGTGGGCACCGGTGCTGAAGGAGGGGGTGGTTTTCTTTGTTCCCCAGGGCAACAATACACGTGACGACAAAGGAGACACCTATGATACTAAAATATCATGGGCGTTTTCAAATGGTGAATTGCGACGAGTTTGTATCCGACGAAGAGTTCCCCCTATCCGCAATTTCCAATCGGTGCCGCGACAAGCAAGACAGATGAACACAGTAAAAATTGGATGTGAAGTAGGCATACGGGGTTCTGTAAGCGGGGGGGGGCAAAAAATTTTGGAACTCCCGATTTACCAGGTTCATCAACAGCATCACAGGACCTGGGAAGGAAGGAAAAATAATGCAAGGGGAAAAAAGAAAAGGAAAGAAGAGAAAGGAAAAGAAAAGAACAGAGTTGAAAAAGGCGCTGTAGACATGCCATGCTAATACAACTGCCACCGGCAGTCTACGTTTGTCGGCTGACAGAGTTGAAGTTTCCCTCCCCAATTGAATAACTCCCTCCGTTCTTCCAGCTCACGATAACCCTGTGGGAGGGTACAGCGCTGCCGTAACGGAACAGTGGCCTATTATTTGGGTGGTTTATTTTTCTCCTTCCATTGCACCGTGAGAAGTTCGCATTCTAATAGTCCCTCCCTCGCCGTAGTGGTGTCTTTTTTGGGGGTTTCTTTGTTTCTCACATGTGTTGCCACCGTTCTTGTGGGAAACAGGTTTAATGTGATAGGGCGCTCTACCTTTGACGATATTTTTTTTGTTCTTCCCTTGTGCTTTTCGGCCTCGTATCAGAGACATCCCTCCTCCTCTGCGCGTGGTATCGGGGTTGCCGGTATGGTGTCGTACGGTACTTATTCAAACAGAGTTGGGGTGGTCGTGATAACCTCAACGTGCAGAATTACCCTAACCCATAGTAATACAACCGTTCTTGTTTCCTGGAACAGACCCTCTTCAAGCTGCGGAGTCAGGGCACTCCCCGGATACGTCCTGTAAACTAAGCTAGGGTAAATACGGTGGGATACAGAATATGAACTATGATAGAAAGGATAGCTCAAAGGACGTTTTCAACCTTGGCAGCTGGCTCAATCAACACGATACCGTTCCTCCAATGCCACTTCGGGGCCAATTAAACGAGACCGGACTGTTCCACCGGCAAAAAATTGGACGAGCTACCTATCTACCTGAGGTGGCTAAGCTGAAAGCACAGTCATCAGGACGCTCCTATCTCGAGCTTGATCAGCATTGCAGGGGTTAGCCTCCCCTTGTTCCCCCATAATCCCACAAAGTGTTTCTTTTTTTTTTCAAACCACACTTGCGCGACCGAGTTATTAAAGCCGGGCCCTTTTGCACGGTAATTTCCACCCCCAAGTGCCCGACTTCGGCTCGACCGCGCGAGTGCCTTGGGTGGTGGTGCGCTTTGGTATGGGACACTACCGTGCTCGGTACGAGTACTCGTACTTGTGTCTCTGCGCCATGAATTGGCACCCTTTTTGGAATATACGCATATAAAGGACGAACGGGTGCCAATTCTTGGCTCGAAGATGCTCCTGTGGATTTGCTGGGTTTCAAATACTAGCGGGAGATTTATGGTCGAAGGGGTTTGGTTGCTTGAACTGACAGTGGGGGCGGGTTTGGAGACATGCTCGCTGCCGTGAGGAAAATGGGGTGGCTTGGCTTTTTGGGAATACCACACATTGTCTTGGGATTCCTTTTGATTCCCCTTCCATGTTAACCGGATCGGTTGTTCGTAGGTTTTCATTTTTTTGTCAAACATGACGCTCTGGGCGAGTCTTTTTTTTCGGGTGCTAAGCCTTGGTCCTCTCTCACAGTGGCGCCAAATGATCTACGACCAGTCCCGCAAGCAGCAGTAGATCTCACAACGTCTGCATGTGACTTCGTACAACAATCCATCTTGGGAAGATAAAGCTTTGCTTCCTACTCCTTTTTTGTTATGATCATATTTCCGTGAGTGGGATGGAAGAGACTAGCGCTTCTTTGGAGGCGTTTTTTTATTTCCTTTTCCTTTTTATTTTGCTGCCAACATCCCTCGCCCCTCCTGAGGTTTGGTTCCGGCGGTAAGGTCGCACCGAGGGAGACCCTTGACGTCGCTCCCATGCATTATCATGCCAGCCGCGGGCACAGCCAGCGGGGGAATAGGTATTATTATAAGGATCACTAGGACAAGACAAGACAGGTCCGCAATGCCTCGGGTCAGTATTGACTTGGTCACTGCATTCGGTCTCTCATTTGCTCACATTGGTCACCGTTCAGACAACTCTGCTTTGATCTCAATCACCCAGCAGGAAGATGCTCCATTCGATGGCTAAGGCTAACCAAACTGACTAGCGATAGCAGCTTATTTTTTTTTCCACTGTGATGTATGGGTATTGTGATCCTTATGATTACGGTTGCTGATACTGGGCAATGCCCTGCACTTGCCATTTTTCCCTTTTCTCGAAATCTCCTGTGTATGGTGTATTCGTGTGTTCTTTTTTGGGTCACTTCTTTTTGTCCTTCTCTCGCCTTTAGTTTCCCCCCCTTTTTCCTTTTTTTGCAAAATAACGTTAATTATTTTCTCCCACTGTACCTGGGGAGGGTGTTCAAGTAATCTCGCTGCGTCCCTTGCGTGGGTGTATCTGTCGTGCATCAGAATATGGATGCGAACAAAAAAAAAAAAAACTTGTGTGAGTGCTTGTGGTGGTGATGGTGTACTCTACCTGCTCCCGGTGGCGCTCGTTCGCTGGACAGAAAAGAAAAATGTTAGAAAAAAGGAAAAAAAGCCTTTGACTATCAGAACGGGCAAACGGATAGAAGGTCTCAAGAACGGGAGGGAAAGTAAGGACAGAAGTATGGAAAGCACGACTATCGGCTGGTGCCTCCGAAGGAGGGGAATATGTCAGAGGATGGCAGATGGGGGAAAATTGGCTGAGAGGGTAAGTAAGAGTGAGAGGGAGAGAGAGATCCATTCTTTTTCCCCACCAACGCCGTTTTCACGATACCACCGGAAACTGCTTATTCGAATATATAACCACCTTGCTTACTTCAACCTCCTCTGATCGCACTGGCGAGAGGAAGGGTGGGATAAAATAGAAACGGTCATCTTCACCACCGCAATCCTGCTAATAAATGATAGCTCTGGCACATCGGTTTGGGACTCAAACCCCCGTGCAGTCTAGTCTGACCCTCCAAGATGTCAACGGGTGGATGCTTGCATGCCCAGGTAACAAGTTTGACTGCATGCATGTAATTTCGGAGACTCGGTTGCCCAAAGCTAGCTTGTCGCTACTTACAGTACATCCCTCATTCATAATCTTATTTCGAGGGCACTTCCCACAACTTTGTGATTCTATTTTATTTCTTTTTTGTTGTTATTACTTTTTGATAGGATAGTTTCGCTGTCCGTCTATCGATTTACCCCGAATATCTGAGCCCGAAAGTCGGACAAATCGATCTTGCAGACATACCCTTCTACCCTACCGCCTACCTCATAATCTCACAACCATCAGACGACGATCTTGATCCATCTAATTGCCACTGCACAAGGGTTCTCGAAAGGGCTCAACGACACTTCCCCTCCCCTCCTCGGAACTTTACTTTAACCCAAGAAAACTGGAAGGGAGAAGGACGGTGTGGAGGAGGAAGAGATAGCGACGGAGAAAAGGGGGGCTAGGAACGACATCGATTTAAGCTATTAGCTTCGAAGAGACCTCGGGACTATTGAACCGTTGAGCTAGCAAGCACGAAGTTTGTTTGTCCCCACGGGTCCAGCGGTATTTTAGTGCCGGTCCATTTCACCAACGGAGAAAGGCACAGGTTTATCGCCGCAGGCGCCGCCGCTATACTGCTCACGCGGATATCGTCTAGGATTCGACTAAAGTTTACTTCCTGGGAGGGTATAAAAGGTTCTACATTCGAGATCTGGTCGAAATTGCCGAATTTTTGCTGACTGGTTGTTCGTTGAGCGGTCTGCCTGTAAGGTAGGATAACCC
>QLOI01002198.1:0-16578 GCA_003313605.1 Tuber umbilicatum | reverse complement strand
GGGTGCTGCGAGGGAGATATGGGGAGGCCGGTGGAGAGAGGGTCGCAGGGGGTGGTGAGCCAGGGAGACGGAACCCTGTATTTGGTGGGTAGTTCAGGCGCGCAGCGTGAATGAAGGAGCGTAGTTCGAGTAGGAGGGGGACTGAGGTCCAAAGTGGGGCGTCCCGGTCGCAGGACTTAACCGAGGGCATGTGGGTGGATCGGAGGGCTTGGGTGGAGGGGCAGAGGAGTAAGGCGTGTTCCATGTCTTCTGGGTCGGAAAGGCATCTTCTGCAGGTAGGGTCTGTTTCGGCCGAGGACCAGGTGGAGTGGGCCGCAAGGTAGCTTTTGCCTGAGCGCATCTGGTGTATGCGGCCAGCGGTGAAACGATCTAGTCCCATGAACGGATGGGGGGACGTGGTGGGCACAAGGAGGTAATCCTTGGGAGTGCCGGGGTGTGAGGACCATTCCTTGAATGCTGAGGATGATATTGTGGATCTGAGGGTCGCGTAGGGGCTTGGAGGGTCAGGAGGGTCTTTCAGTTGGGTAGGGAGATTTGTTTTTGGCGGAAAGGGTGTGGGGTGTGGAAGGTGCGAGATGGAGTGAAGGAGGGAATCCAGAGGGAGGTGAGAGGGGGCGCCAGGGGCTTTCCTAGGTCTAACAAGAAGGTGGAAACTACCCCTATATATACCCTTTATTGTTACACAAGCACTGCCTCATACCAAGGAAATCTAAAGAACATGCTAGAATACATTAGTATAATACTCGGTCATGTGGCTGTGTCACATGACCGACATAGCCACATCACCGGATAGGAAAGGAATAATGTAATTTCCAACACCTGTGCCCACGATAGCACTTATATTCACAAACGTCGCCCCGTTACGAGTAGCTTGCTCGCTGATTTTGCGTGAAGCACCCTGCTGGGTTGTTCCAATTGCGATCAGGTGGGCGAGTTATTAGGTGGGTATTTATCAGGACTTGGTATGGTAGTCAGGTCATCTCCTGCTATCGGGAATGCGGATTCGTCATTACTTTGTTGATGGATTCGTGTTTAATGAGTTTTCTCGTCTTTGTTTGTTGATACGATGGGAAAGTTAGCTCCGATTCTCTAGCTCGTTCACCAACTACCCATACAGTGTACTATACTTAGGATACTCTACCCGTCCCCACATTACGTACTAACTAATCACGGGAACAAATTACTGGACAGGACTTTTCCGCTGCAGGTAAGGAACAGGAAGGATAATTGGAATTGGTAGCTAAAGTCTATAATATGTTAATCAATACTTAAGCTACTGCCCTCCCTCGATTAGAGCTCTCCTCTAAACTAATCGCGGTTATTGGCGAGTACTGATTCTAGGGTTAAAAGCGGGACAACCCCCAAGCGCATCTGTGTTACTAGGACGAGCACCTAGTCATCTCTGGTACCAGGGACTACCTATAAGCGCCAACATCGCTACTTTTTCTATGATGTTTACGAGCAAGCGATAGATGGGTGGGATCATTGAACTTCTGTATTCCACAAATTATAATATTACTAAAATGCCGTTATTTTTGATATGAACCGGGAGGGGGAGCAGAGAATATGAGTCGTCGAATAAAGCCATAAGCGGTGTAGTACAGGTGGGAGACGAGAAGAATTGGGGACAAAACCCGGGGGGAAAGTACTGTACAGATCATGCGCGGCAGATCAGCATCGGGCTCCCAGCATTGAGTTCAATTCAACCTCGCGCATGAACTCATGTTTCTATATCTGATGCAGGCCCGTGAGAGCAGCGTCCACGCTTAATACGCGAGTATTATAATATAGGAATCATATATGAAACAAGAATGATAGGCTGGTTCGTAGGAAGGGGCTAATGAAAACGAGAAGATAGAAAAGGAGGATAAAAGAGGAGACTATTATGAAGGAACAAATCGGTATTCCGGAGGGAGGTCGAACATTGAGAGGAAGGGGATCGGGCACTGAAAGGCTAGTGGGTGGGGTAGAGCGGTGAGGGGGGTCGGATGGCTTAGGTAAGGGGTGCGCCGGGACTTCATCGGGAGCTACAGGAACAGGGAGGGAGGGTTTAGGGCTGGAGAGTAACTTCACAACACCTGTGTGTTGACCGGACGCAGCTAATTCAAGAGGCGTTTTGCCACTCAGGTCTGGGATCTCGGGATTGACATCGTCTCGTTCGAGAAGCAACTCCGCTACTCGTTAGTACCCTTCCTCCGCAGCCCACGAGAGCGGCGTTCGACCATATTTGGTGTCTGAAATGTTGATATTGATATCGTCTCGTTCCAATAGCAACTTCACTGTCTCCTCAAGCCCACCCCTCGCAGCCCACCAGAGCGGTGTTCGACCATATTGGGTATCTGGGGTGTTGGGATTGATATCGTCTCGTTGCAAGAACCATACTACTACTCCGTCATGCCCGTTCTTAGTCGCCCATCCGATTGGTGTCCGACCATATTTGGTGTCTGCGGCGTTGGGATTGACACCGTCTCGTTCCAATAGCAACTTTACTACTCCTTCATGACCGCGCCCCGCAGCCCATGAAAGTGGTGTTCGACCAAATTCGGTGTCCGCAGCGTTGGGATTGATATCGCCTCTTTTCAATAGCAACTTTACTACCCCCTCATGTCTGCTATTCGCAGCCCACAAGAGTGGTGTTCGGCCGTATTTATCGCTGGGAGTGTTGGAGTTGATATCACGTTGTTCCAACAGCAACTTTACTACTCCCTCATGCCCGCGCCCCGCAGCCCACGAAAGTGGCGTCCGACCAAATTCGGTGTCCGCAGCATTGGGGTTGATATCCTCCCGTTCCAATAGCAGTTTTACTACCCCCTCATGCCCACCCGCCGCAGCCCACAGAAGTGGTGTCCAACCGTCTTCGGTGTCAGCAGTGTTGGGATTGACACCGTCTCGTTCTAGCAGCACCTTTACTACCCCACCATACCCACCCACTGCAGCCCACGAAAGTGGTGTCCGACCATATTCGGTGTTAGCGGTGTTGGGGTTGATATCGTCCCGTTCCAATAGCAACTTTACAACCCCTCGATGTCCACTACTCGAAGCCCACAAGAGTGGTGTTCTGCCGTATTTATCGCTAGAAGTGTTGGGTTTGATATCGTCTCGTTCCAGTAGGAACTTGACTACCCTCTCATACCCGCGCCCAGCGGCCAACGAGAGGGGTGATCGGCCGTGTTCGATATCTGCAGTGTTGGGATTGATATTTTCTCGTTCCAACAGCAACTTTACTACTTCCTCATGCCCACGCCCCGCAGCCCACGAAAGTGGTGTTCGGCCATACTGGGTGTCTGCGGTGTTGGGGTCGATGTCCTTTCGCTCCAGTAGCGACTTTACGACCCCTCTATGCCCACCGCTCGCGGCCCACAAGAGTGGTGTCCAACCATCTGTGGTGTCGGCAGTGTCAGGTTTAATATCGTTTCGTTCCAATAACAACTTTACTATCCTCTCATGCTCGCGCCCCGCTGCCCACGAGAGGGGTGTTCGACCATATCGAGTGTCTGCAATGTTGGGATTGGTGTTGCCTCGCTCCAATAACAGCTTCACTACCTCCTCATGCCCACCCGCCGCAGCCCACAAAAGTGGTGTCCAACCATATTCGGTGTCGGCAGCGTTGGGGTCGATATCGTCTCGCTGTAATAGCAAATTTACTACCCCTTCATGCCCGCTCTCCACAGCCCACAAGAGTGGTGTTCGACCATACCCGGTGTCTGCAGTATCGGGATTGATATCGTCTCGTTCTAATAGTAACTTCACTGTCCCCTCATGCCCGCCCCTCGCAGCCCACAAGAGTGGCGTTCGGCCATATTTGGTGTCTGAGGTGTTGGGATTGATATCCCCTCGTTCCAATAGTAACTTTAATACCTCCTCGTGGCCACCCCTCGCAGCCCACAAGAGCGGCGTTTGGCCATATACGGTGTCCACAGTATTGGGATTGACATCCTTGCGCTGCAATAGTATTTTTACAACATCCCCATGACCCCTTATAACTGCCCAGAAGAGCGCCGTTCTGCCGATGGCATCTTTTGCGTTACTATCCCATCCCCTCGCATCAAATAAAGCGGCAACTATCTCCACAATCCCGAAATATGCCGCTCCATGTACCCCTGTAAAACATTTAGGGCCACCGCTTCTTTCAAAACTTGTATCCCACCATCTATCATTATAATAACTCAGCAAGAGTAGCTTAGAGGGTATGTGGTGTTCGGAATCAATCAGAAGCTCAAGTGCAAGCAGGCTCACACTCTCCGTCTTCTCCCTTTTTGTGTGCGCTCCCCAGTACCAAGAAGCATATTCGAGAAGGGCAAGGGTTGGCGGGGTAGAGCTAAGAGTTGGCGAAAGCTCCCGGACACTCTGAAAATTGAGATACATCAAGCAAACCTCTGCGATCATGGAGTGTGGGCTTTGGAAGAAGCCTGGGTTGTTGGATAAATACTCTTGCAAAGTGAAATGGACGAGCCGGACAGTGTCGGAGGATGTCTCAACCGTGATAAGCCCCAAAGAACAGGCTAGGAGAGTTCGAATTGTGGGGATGTTTTCAGGATCCAGATCTACGGATCCTATATTTACTCCTAAGGCATGGCATAGCTCGCTCGTGCGTAACGGTCGCTCCGAATTCGATACCCTCATCAAGGTTTCCATTCCGAGTCTGGGTCTACTCCCCCTCTGCTCCTTCATTCGTGATAGAGTTGTCGCGTACGCATCCTCCACGTGGTTGCCCTTGGTCATCTCCATCAACTTTTGTCTTCTCTCAGAGATGGTAGTCGCTTCCAGGATAGTGTCAATGTTGAGGGAAACAAGGAGGAATCTAGAGATCACGGTTAGTCAATTTCTTGTCACGCTTGGAGTGGGAACCATGGATGTCCTGACGCACATTTCGGAGACTCTATCTAGAACAATTCTAAGGATATCGACCCGTAAACTATCGGACATCGCGTCGGGTTCGGGGTCCACCTCCAGCTTCCTCTCCAAATATCGGATTATGTCATTCGACTTAGGGCTAATGGGCACCACTAATATAACTCCAGAGTTGAAAAATCTTTTAATTTCCGCCTCAACCTGAGGCCTCCCGGTGACAAATATTCGCGTCCTAGGTGACACCTGAAGGATATCCTTCAGTGACTCGAGAAGCTCCAACAAGTGCTTGGGCAGGCACTCATCCAAGGCATCGATACAGATAAAAACCTGGGGCAATTTTTCAATAACCTGCTTCAACATCTGCACCATACCCGAAAGTAGCAGACCCCGGCCGCCGACCTTCGTTTTTGCCTTTTGAAATGCCTTTTGCACGTGCCCTAGCACCTCTTCTCTAATTACAAGCTGCTTTAGGATGGCTCCGATGATGTTGGTAGTTGTCTGCTGCTGCTGGTCGCGGAAGTCGCAGTAGAACATCGCGATGGTAATATCTTCCTCGCCAGGCTCGTCACACAGGGTATCGATCATCAGTGAACTAGCATAGCTGGGCATCAGCTGTAACTCTTGCTTCCCCCCAAGGAACCATTCAGTTACCTAAGATATGTCTTCCCCACTCCCGGATTCCCATAGCAAAATAAGACAGCCTTATCGGCCCCGCCTTCACTATTCCTCCACTTCCGAAACTCATTTGTATCCAAAAGCCAACTCCCCACACCACCTAACCTGTTGGTTCGCACATCGTGATGCCTCCTTCTGGCGTCTAGTGGTGAGAGCCACTTCATAATTTCTGGGTTCTCATCGGCAATGATATTTTTCACATAGATATCGTTGTTATGACTATTCGTTACATTGCCCCTGATGACAATGCATGATACCAGTTATGGCGCCTTCCGATTGTACGACTGGAGGAACACCTTAACAGAAATCTACTTCCTTATCCCTCATAGGCAAAACTGCGATGATGGGGCCTATTTGCCGTCACCTATACTGTCGATACGCAACGGGAGACCCACTCTGATAACACGCTTACACTTCAGAGGTCTCCAATCCGCCCCGTAACTTAAGCACCACTACTGCAAAATATCCACATTCATGCCAAGCCAGTTCAAGCAACTTCCTAGGAACCCTCGGGTGCAAAAGAAACCCTCATAGAGTGAACGTATAACCGCGATAACAGTTGAATATAAGTAACCGCCCTTATGGAGGAAAATAGATTAAATGTTGACCGCTCCTACTTTTATGGATCTTTCAGACACACCGTACAGAACAAGAGGCGCCACAGGTTCCCAAAGCGAGAAATGAGGAAGCAACTCAAAGATGCGCAGCGGTAGATCAGAAATAAGCCTGGATAAAGCACGGCGTAAGAAGTGTAATGAGAGGACAGAAGTGGTGGAAAGGTGATCGATGGTTATTCTAGCTAGGGACCGGCTAAGAGATATATATCTCCGGGGCGCGGGCAACCGCTGGAGATCAACGAACTCTGACAAACCATAATCCGCCGCGGTCTCCAGCAACTTAACAAGGTCCTGGTCCTCCGCAATCCCTCAAACCTGTGCCAACTGCCGCATGCCTAATGGCACAAGGCGTGAAAGAAACAACATAAAACCTCAAACCCATATCCTATGCCCGCTAGCGTAGGATGTGAAAGAAAAAAGCCACCGCCATCCACCATCTGACCGCGCCTGACACACCAAGCCACATGCGCGATAACAGCATGTCCGCGTATCCGCCGAACAACATACCCCATAGGCAATCCAACAAGGGGCCCACGCTACGCTGCACCTGAGTTGCCGGATGTTTCATACATAGTAGTCCTACTCTCAACTTCTCCACGCAAACCGCGTTGCAACCCGGGATACAGACTGTGCAGCGATCGCACTGTACTGTACTGTACCCCCAAAATAGTACTAGCGCACTATTTTTTGTTTTAACCATAAGCTCCGCCATTCGTGATATGAGGTGTTTGATCCTAGTCGCTAAGTAGCCTACTTGGCCAACGGGATATCCTATCAACCATAAAGGCCATTTTTGACGATATAACCTTTATGTGGTATACTAAATCCCAACCCATCCAGGTCACGGAAAATATTAAAAATAATGCGAGCGGAGGTAATGATCGGTGAGGAGGGTTTTGCGTAGTGGGGTGGAACAGCACTGCGAATACACGTAAGTTGTATCAAGCGGTGAATGAGATGGTGATTAATTGTGCAAAACGTGTTCGCGCCCATTCCCCGGATACTTCGTAGTGGCGAATGCACCACCCCCTTGGATATACCCCCAGAATATCTAACCTTCTTCGGCCCCCAACATGCTCTTCATATATTCACCCGAAAGCGTAAGAGTATATACGGTCCTCCTCTGTGCAAGCTATCATAAACCCAAACCCCATCATAAAAGCAAAAATATCCACTCCCCGGCACTCCCGCGCCCCCAACGAATGCTGGTCCCGCCCCCGGTATACTCCTCTATAAACGCCATCTCATTCAAACGCATTTGCACACTCAAAAATCCTTTACGGAGGACTTTTTTATTAAACTCGAGCCCGGTGGTCCCGCCGATCGGGCATATGTTTTGACTCCAGGCAAAGCTAATTCTAGCCTAGACCGCCCAGACTGTTTTTGTGCTGATGGAATCGGTTGGATATGTCCTGTAGGTTATGTGCCACGCACCGGAGTCGGTGCAGATACAAGACGTGCCGGCTAATAGTGGGGACATGATAGACGATGGCTGTTCATCACTATCGTTTTTCTCAAATCAGCAAGTCTCGCCAGGGGAAAGGGAAAGAATACCCCTGGGGGGAGGATCAAAGCTCACTAAAAACCAGAACCACCCTACACCCCAACAACCTTCGCACACTTCGCTTCATCATACAATCCATCAGCGTAGTAAACTGCCAGTGCCGGAGTTGGTTTCGAAAATGAGTCTAGAGAAACCTCGATCCGTGCCCTCGCAACTTGCCTTCCCAGGCCATTATGATCCCATGGCTGCAATTTGCATTTCCTGGTCTTACTCCCTAGTTCTGGCGTCGGGGAGTTTGTGTCCGAGTCGATCTCTGGACGGCTGAGAGTGTTCGCGACAGTTAGGTCGTTTACCTCACTGTGAAGGTAATGATGGAATTTGCGAGAGCTGAATTGTGGTAGTAAGGGGCAAAGGGGGGCTGGGGCCCTTCGAGGATTTTATTGACACCATGGTTGTGACTATTTTGCGAGGTAGCTTTGGAAGTGAACTCTAGAGGGGGCAGAAGTAGCTTAAGTATTGATGGTCATGTAGCCTTAAACTGGTGATCCCAACCGACTTGCTCACTCTCTCCCGCCAGTTGTGCATAGCACCTCCATAGACAAGTCGTATCATAACACGCATTCTGGTGATTTATCAGTGCCCCATGTACTGTAATTATTGAGCAATCTGGAAAGTAGAAGCGGAGCCTCCCCACGGTCAATGAAAACAGGAAAACATACAAATTCCAACCCCTCAAGACAGGGTAATGACAAGCCGGCGTGTATTCCACATCCCGGCAGAGGGCCGGGCCGTAACGTGTCGTAAGAAATACCCGCCCACAGATCCACCCGCGCGGGGTTGGAACGATCCTACAAAGTACCGCATGCATAATCACCGCTGTCAGTTCATATCTACCGGTTATATCGCATAGCCACGCACCGCTAATTAATTTGTGCTAGGCAATTTATGGTACTCGATAACTATCGCTGCAGTAGGTAAAGCGGGACTCGCGGGAGAAGAGCCACTCTCACTTGTATGGTGTCTGGTGTTGTTGTAAATACGTGCTGTACTTCACAAGGAGGTTAATGTTTGAGCTTACTTGCAGGTAATTACTCTAGAGTGCTTTGACGGTGCGGGGACTAGTTGTTACTGTACCTACATCAACGCCCCCGAATCCTCGCGGTCATGGGCGTACTACGGTATCGCAGTTGGAAGGTTCGAAGTTCCTAGTTACGCACGTATTGTCTCAAGCCGCGCAGACTCATTTTTTCGACGGAGTCCAGTACGGTAAATTTGGCCGTATAGCACAGTGGGCGAAAACCAAAATCTGAAGGGGATTGTATGTCTGCCCCACAAAACAAGCTCCATAGTAGATTTACTAGAGATGATAAAACCACCGTCCGATAGTGGTGGACTCGGGTATTTTGACACGGCACCCATAAATGATGGTTTTGGTCGCTAGGAGGATTGTTCTCGAGTTGTGGGGGGTTAACTTAGACGACAAAATCTCGGAGAGGCAATCAGGGCATTTTGGGCAGGCACTAACGGAGGTACTATACGAGAACCCGCACCCCCTTAGGTTCAATGTTTCACTCACACCTGCTCCGCATGTATAATATTATTATAGTAATATTCTACTCGTATATAGGGACAGCATGAGGCTAGTTGGCCTAATGGCAAGGAGGAAACAGAACAGGCAGGTTAAAGAGAAAATAATCAAGAAGCAACGAATCCCTATTCGAAGGAGGGAGAAGTGGGAGGGGGGAGAGGGGCCCGACCGTAAAAACGAGGCCGGGGGGGTGGGTTGAGAGGGGCCGTGAGGTTCAGGCGAGGGACACCCGGGGACTACGTCGAGGCCAGAGCGGACGGGAAGGGAGGGTTCAGGTTGGGAGAGTAACTGCACGATTCTCCTATGTCCAAGGAACGAAGCTAATTCAAGAGCTGTTTGACCGCTGATGTCTGGAATGTCGGGATCGACATCGCCTCGTTCCAATAACAGTTTTACTACTCCTTCATGCCCGCCCTCTGCAGCCCATGAGAGTGGTGTCTGCCGATATTCCGTGTCGGCAGTATTTAGATTGATATCGTCTCGTTGCAATAGTAACTTTACCACTAGACAATACCCGCCCTCTGAGGCCAAAGATAGTGGCGTTCGACCAGATTTGGCGTCCGGAGTGTTGGGACTGATGTCGTCCTGTTCTAATAGCAACTTTACTATTCCCTCATGTCCGCCTCCCGCGGCCCACCAGAGTGGTGTTTGACAATATTCGGCATCGGGAGTGTTGGGATCGATATCGTCTCGCTCTAATAGCAACTGCACTATCCCCTCATTCCCGCGCTCCGCAGCCCACCAGAGTGGTGTTCGGCCAGATTTGGTGTCTGCAGTGTTGGGATTGATACCGTCTTGTTTCAATAGTAATCTTACTACTCCCTCACGCCCCCACTCTGCAGCACACGAGAGCGGCGTTTGACCATATTCGATGTCAGTAGCGTTTGGATCGATATCGTCTCGTTCTAATAGTAGCTTTACTACCCCCTCATTCCCACCCCTACCAGCGTGCCAAAGTGGTGCTTGACAATATCTGGTGTCTGCAATGTTGGGATTGATATCGCCTCGCTCCAATAGCAACTTTACTACCCTGTCATGGCCACCGACCGCAGCACACGAGAGCGGTGTTCGACCATATTCGGTGTCAGTAGCGTTGGGATTTATATCGTCTCGTTCCAATAACTACCTTGCTACGCCCTCATGCCCACCGCTCGCAGCCCACCAGAGTGGTGTTTCAGAATATTTGGTATCAGCAATGTTGGGATTGATGTCGCTTCGCTCCAATAGCAACTTTACTACCTTTTCATGCCCATGCTGCGCCGCCCACCAGAGAGGTGTTCGGTCATAATTATTTTCCGCGGCGTTGGGATTGACGTCCTTCCGCTGTAATAGTATCTTTACGACATCCTCGTGACCTTCTAAAGCTGCCCATACAAGTGCCGTCCTACCGTTGGCATCTATTGCGTTAATATTCCATTCCTTTGTTTCTAGCAAAGCCGCAACCATCTCCACAATCCCGAGAAATGCCGCTCCATGTATCCCGGTAAAGCCTTCAGGGCCGCAACTTCCATCAATACTCGCACGCCACCATCTATCCTCATAATAACAAAGTAAGGGCAGGTGAGAGGCTATGTGCCGTTCGAATCCAAGTAGAAGCCCAAGTGCAAGTCGACTCACACTCTCCGTATTCTCCCTTCTCATGTGTTTTCCCCAGTACCAAGAGGCATATTCAAGAAGGATGAACGTCTCCGGGGCCGAATTAAGAGTTGGTGAGAGTTTCCGGACACTCTGAACTCGAGGTACGTCAAGCAAACCTCCGCTATCATCGAGTGTGGGCTAAGGAATAGGCCTAGATTTCTAGATAAATACTCTTATAGTGTTAAATAGACAAGCCGGACAGTGTCGGATGCTAGCTCAACCGCGATAAGCCCCAAAGAACAGGCCAGGAGTGTTTGAATTGTGGGAATGTTTTCAGGATCCAGATCCGCGGATCCTATATTTACTCCTAAGGCATGGCATAGCTCGCTCGTGCGTAACGGTCGCTCCGAATTCGATACCCACATCAAGGTTTCCATCCCGAGTCTAGGTCTACTCCCCTGCTGTGCCTGCATTCGTGATAGGGTTGTCGCGTACGCATCCTCCACGTGGTTGCCCTTGGTCATCTCCATCAACTTTTGTCTTCTCTCAAAGATGGTGGTTGCTTCCAGGATAGTGCGAATGTTGAGGGAAACAAGGAGGAATCTATAGACCACCGTTAGTCAATTTCTTATCACGCATGGAGTAGGAACCGTGGATATTCTTACTCACATTTCAGAGATCCTCTCTAGAACAATTCTAAGGATATCGGCCCGTAAACTATCGGACATCGCGTCGGGGGAGGTGTCCATCTCCAGCTTCCTCTCTAAAAATCGGATTATGTCATGCGACTTAGCACTAATGGGCACCACTAATAAAACTCCAGAGCTGAAAAATCTTTTAATTTGCGCCTCAGCCGGAGGCCTCCCGGTGACAAATATTCGCGTCCTAGGTGACACCTGAAGGATATCCTTCAGTGACTCGAGAAGCTCCAACAAGTGCTTGGGCAGGCACTCATCCAAGGCATCGATACAGATAAAAACCTGGGGCAATTTTTCAATAACCTGCTTCAACATCTGCACTATACCCGGAAGTAGTAGACCTCGACCGCCGACCTCCGTTTTCGCCTTTTGAAATGCCGTTTGCACGTGCCCCAACACCTCTCTTCTAATAACCAGCTGCCTTAGGATGGCTCCGATGATGTTGATAGTTGTCTGCTGCTGCTGGTTGCGGAAGTCGCAGTAGAACATCGCGATTGCAATATCTTCCTCGCCGGGCTCATCGCACAGCTTATCGATCACCAATGAACTAATATAACGGGCTGTCAGCGAAACTCCCGATTCCCCCCAGAGGAACCACTCAATTACCTTAGATACGTCTTCCCCACTCCCGGATTCCCATAGCAAAATAAGATTGTCGCATCCGCTCCACCTTCATTATTCTTCCACTCCCGAAACTCATTTATCTCCAAAAGCCAGCTCCCCACACCATCCAGCCTGCTGATGCGCACATCTTGATGTCTTCCTCTGGGGTCTAGTGGTGATAGCCACTGCGTAATTTCTGGGTTCTCATCGGTTATGACATTGTTTACATTGATGGTAGTGTTATAACTATTCTCCACATTACCGCTGTTTACACTACCGCTACCAATCCGAGATGTATATGCTCTGTTGTCCATGATGGTATGTCCAAGTTTTGCTCGTAGATATATGCTGCAGCGATGGATGGCTGTGCCAGCGGTATGGGGGTTTAATTGAATTTGCACCAGGCGAGCTGAAAAAAGGAGGGGTGGGCTCGTGATTTATTCGAGTCAAATAGCCCCCCGCCAAGACCGGGCGTTGCTTAGGTTGGAGGTGTCTAGATTCTTAAATGGACCTCTTCAATGCACTTAGTCGACATAATAAACGAGAGATGGCTTTTAGGCGTCCAGTGCTTCACTCCCAAGCTCATGGGGCTTGTTTAATCACTATCCCGACCCGCAGCCCCCGCAGATGAGTGATTACACATTCAGTCAAATCATTGTAGACACTTAGAATTTCGTCCCTTAGTTGCTATGTTGACTGAGTGGGGGGCATTGAAGGTTCAATTTGAGGCTTCAAGCACAGTTCAACTTGAGCAGCGCGCAGAAACTATCAGCTACTCTACCAATCTAAGTTAAATACATAAATGCGGACCACAGAGCATAATAATATTATATTATACATTTTCCTTTATGATATCTTCCCCCCAAATTTTTTTTTTCCGTCTCACGTGTGCAAACCTTCGTTTATTAGAAAATCCATTTTCCCCCGTTTCCTCCGCCACATAATCTCTTAGATCTTACACTTTTCGCTCTAGTCCCTTCAGTGATCTACCCCTCACCATGTATGACATCCGCTTTCCAACAATACGATTGGTTGAACACCCGAATTGAAACCCAAGCATCTCGCTTACCCCCTCAACGCCCATAAGCAGGGCCGCGATGATGGAGCCCACTTGTGGTCGCCTAAACGCTAACTCTGCGGGCAGTCTCCACCAATCTCCCCCGTAATTTAGCACCAGTGCTCAGAAATGACCGCGCCCATCGGAAATGTGTGTTAGAGTTAGTGCAAGAAGGTTGTCGACTGTGGAAGGTGCAGGAATGGTTCGGAGGGTTTCCTTATTATGGTGGTATAAGGATATACGGAGAAGTTCCTATCATGTCTTTCCTTTGTGATCACGGAAGTGTGCGGAGGAATAAGGGCATGTGCAGAGAAGAAGAGAGAGGTGTAGTGATCCATGGAAGGATCAGGATATTTGGTTTATGTTTTACTTATACACCTGTCTCTACTGTCAGTTTAGTTTAGTAACGATAAGAGCAAGAACGAAGCATATCTTACCCTCTCATATCCAAGTCACTCCAAAGCTGCGCGGTTTATAGTTGCTACCAGTTTAACAGGTTATGAGCCTTTGTACCGACAACTGATCGAAATCATCAATCGATTGATCTCATACATCAGAAAAGCGCCATGATGGAACCTAGCTTGGAGTCAACCGGAGTAATCTTGAAGATGAAGGTAGAGTTGCTGAACGATACCAATTACGAGCCATGGTCTAGCGATATGATGATCCTTATTGCAGCAAAAGGACTCACTCTTGTTGTCGATGGAACAGACACATATCCTGCGAGCACAACCCCTATCGCTGATGGTGGAGTAGAATCGTTCACCAAGAAACAGTTGAAATGGAAGTCTCGGGATGTAATGGCAAAGGCTTTGCTTGCCAGTTACATGGAACCACATTTTCGACGTAAATACTGGGAGTTTGAAACGTCAAAGAGGATGTGGACTGCGGTCAAGAAGGACCAAAAGCAGACCGGGGCAACACATTTCCATCAGATCAACGATGATATTTGTTCCTTGCAAGTCGCCCATTGCTCATCAGTATTGACGTTCAATGATAGGTTTAAATCCCTGCAAAATGATCTCATCCTATGTGATCCTAGTGGACGTGGAATGAGCGACTTAGAGGCCACATATTTTCTCCTACCTGCACTACTGACCAATAATGAGAGTTGGAGAACCTTTTGTCAAATAAATTCCAATGTCAGCAAACCAGGGTTGTTGATAGACGAAATGGTTAAGCATGAGAGTAGGATGAAGGCAGACCCACGAGTTACTGGCACGAGCTCAGCCAACAAGGTCATGTATTCCGGAGATGGTGGTAGCAGTTTTCCAAGAGATGGAGAGAAAGATGCAGGCACCAAAAGAGTCGGAAAAGACAAGGTAGTTGTTTGCTACAATTGCTGTAAAAAGGGACACATGAAGAAGGACTGTTGGTCAAAGAATGGTAATTCTGAGAGAAGCAGTCAGCAAGAGCATGAGAAATCTGGTCGTCGGGGGGGGGGAGAGAACAGAGGTGATAAGTGACGGAGTTCTCTGGACGATAGAGCAGTCTGGGGCATTGGACCTTGTGAGAAGCCAGAAAGTGTACCTAGTGGTAGGGTTCAGGATATGAACTGGTGGATTGACAGCGGATGCTCCAATCACGTCACTGGAACAAAGGAGTTGTTCATCGAATACCGACGATATGTACAAGGGGAGAGAACCGCGAATGTAGCATATTCCCAAGATGTTGAGGGCCGGGGTATTGGCACTATAAGCATCATCGTGTGTCTACCTCATGGGAAACGCCGTTCCGTGAAGATAGAGGATGTCTTGCATGTAGAGAACTGTCGTAATCTTCTGTCAATGGGTCAATTGATGGAAAAAGGATTGGAGTTCAGGATCAAACCTGGAGTTGAATGCTCTCTATACCTAAATGGGGGGTTGACCGGTATCACAAAAATCCACAACTGTTTATTTCTTCTGAGTACGCTTGCCGGTCACACATCATGTGGCGATGATAGTTCTGGTGAGGATGGTTTATTCAGAATAGGTGGTTATGAATAGATAAAAGAGGAGAGTGGGGAACTGTGGCATTGCCGGTAAGAACATGTTAGTTATTGTACTATTAAGTTGATGAGCGGGGTTGTGAGTGGGATGAGGCTCAAAAACAATGGATTGGCAACTGGGAGTGAAGAATCCTATGAGGACTGCCAGAGAGCAAAGATTTCTCGCAAATGGTTTTCCTTCCCTCAACACCCAGCTACGAAAGTGCTTCAATGAATACACAGCAATGTGTGCGGACCAATGGAGGTAAAATCTCTGGGGGGAAAGGCATATTTTGTTCTTTTCACAGATGAATTTACCAGATACGTTACCGGATACTTCATGGAGCAGAAGTTCGAAGTGTTTGATTTTTTCCTCAAATTTAAGGCTGCTGCAGAAAAGCTTACTGGTCAAAAGATACTCTTGAAGACCCAAAACCCCTTGGGGGCTTGTGCCGCAGACATCATGCTCAATATCTTGTCCAATAGTGTGCGGTTCTGACACTCTGCTATCGCGTTCTCCTGTGGTGTGTATGGCACGGTACATTTGCTCTGAATTCTATTTGAACGTAAGCAATCTTGGAAAGCCCTACTCTGGTACTCTCCCCCACTATCACTCTGTAATGTGAGCCTTATCTTATCAAACTGCAATATACTTGTAGAACTGCTCACCTTCTACATTGCTCGATGGACATATGCCATATGAATTGTGACATGGTCATATTCCAGATGCCTGGCACCTACACACTTGGATGTGTAAAGTTTCATATCGTATTTCCGAAGAGAAGCGAAAGAAGCATGATTACAAGGCTACGGAGGTGGTCTTTGTGGGATATGATATCACAGCTAAGCACTACAAGATTTTTGATTTTGACAGTCACCGCTTGATTACGATGAGGGATGTTGTGTTTTATGAAGAGCGGGGATTTTGGAGAACTGTTAAGGAAAAGGTTGTAGAATGTGAAGAGGCTGTGGATAAGGATTTTGTATTGGGGGATGTGAGTTTGTATGGTGATAAGGAGACAGATTGGAGTGTTGGTGAGGCTGAGTTGGAAACAACTGGGGAGGTTATTGCACAGGACACTTCACCATCAAGGCCAATAACTCCACCCACATGCCCTACCATAATTACTTCGAATGTATGACGATGACCTTCCCGCAAGCCTGAAGGACGGATTCCTGGAGTGGTTAGGAGATTAGAGTCCAACTTGAGCAAGGCTTGGGAGATGCATAGGGATAGGGCTGGTATTGTAAACAATGGCTGGATAGTGGAAGATGGTCCAAAGTCTGTGAAGGAGGCAATGGAATCTACAGAGCGAGCAAATTGGCAAATAGCAATCAAGGAGGAGATTGCAAATTTGGAAAGATTGAAGACATAGGAGGTTGTGGACACCATTCCAGAAAAGCGGGAGCCAATTACATTTTTTTTTTTTTTTTTTTT
>QLOI01002197.1:0-18614 GCA_003313605.1 Tuber umbilicatum | reverse complement strand
ATCCTCTGCCACAATTGTGGCGACAATCACCTTGCTAACTCTAAAGAGTGTCCAACCTACCTCGCGGTACAATAAACAGCAACTGAGAGAAGGAACAGGGTTGTTTAGTTTACTTACATGTATTTCCTATTATTTGTTAGGCTTATGGCGGGGAGTAGGATTTTCTTTGTTTGGTTATATTTTGTTAGCGCCTTGACAGAGGGTCAAACGTATGTTGCTACTAGCATTTAGGAGACGGATATGAGGGACCAGGTACAGGGGTTGTACCATTTGTATGTTAGTTGCCGCTTCATAGCCTCTGGCTCCATAAGCGTAATGATATATAATAATAATAATAATTGGACTGGGCAGTGGTTTTAGTTTTAGGTACTTTACTTTTTACGTTAGTCATCGTTGGCGATGCTGGGGATTATGTTTTCCCGCCTTGAAGAATTGGTTGCGTTATTTGAGTTTTGTCATATAATTTGTTACTGCAGTGGAATTAAGACTTTTTGTATGCCATAGGGCGAGCTGCAAGTATGTTTTTGGGCCAGAATCAATAAATATATGATGGCAAAAAAAAAGAAAAAAAAAAAGCAACGAGGCAATAACATGCTCCGTCTCTGGTACAACCACAGTGATTGAAAAAACCACACCAAGTCTTTCGCCAAGGCTTTCTCTCATTGGCTGAAAACCCGTTCTCACAGCTTCCTCGCTTACCCCTCACAGCGAAAGCCTTTACTCCACAACCATGTCCTCCTCGCCCGGTCCCTCCCGCATGGGTAAAGGCAAAGGCCAGAGGCGCAACCCAAACCCCCCCTCCTATGGGTCTAGATTCACGCCCCTTTGTGGTGATGAGACTTCCCACCCCCCCACCTTCCCAGTGTTCCCTCCTGGTAAACCCCCCCCTTAAAAGCGACCAAGCAGCAGCACCCAGCCTCTGCTCCCAGTCCTCACAAGGGATGGTGAGGAGATCGACCAGATGGACCCCACCTACTTACAGAGTCTCCTGGTGAAGTGTGCCATGGAACTACAGATACCAGAATTCGAAACCCCACCTGAGGTCACCATGCTCCTTCTGGTGTTTGGTCAAACCAATACCGCATACTGTAGAGCCCTGGACTCTGTCACTCAAGAGCTCCTGACTCTTCGCGAGGAAATTGAGGTTCTTCACATCATGGACCCTAATCGCCCTGTCGCCCCCACCACAGTTTCCTCGCTAGCACAACCACCGCAGGCCTCAGGGACTCCTCCTAAGCCACCCGCCGCCCCCCCTCCTCCTGCACTAGTTGCACATGTTCCCTCCTCTTGTCCTCCCACCTGGGCCACTGTTGCGAGGAAAGGCAGGAAGAGAAAACCTTCCCACACTCCTAAGCCTACTGCAACAGAGGGGAAACCCCTTGATCCTTCCAAGGCTCCACAGCCCAAGAAGTCTATTACCATGAGAGAGAGACGCCTTGTCATCAAACGCGATGGCTCCTTCCTCACCTCTACTGCCATCCAGCTCAGAGACAGCATCAACACTGCTTTCTCAGCCACCTACGTTCAGACGGTGTCACTGGAAGACGGCAATGTCACTCTCACTACCATGGATAACGTGAAGGCCTCCGCGCTCAACAACAGGATCTCTTCCTTCCTCCACCTGATTCTTGGAACCACTACTGTCCATCTGGGCACACCAGCCACTCACCTTTTGGTCCATGGCATACCTACACAATACCCCCTGGCCACCATCGCCACTGAGCTCACCACATTTAATACTGGTCTAGCCATCACACGGCAACCCAGATGGCTCACCTCTGATGACTCCCGTACCGGTAAAGCGGCCTCGGCCATTGTCATTTTAATCACTGGCTCAAAGGCATCCAGCTTCATCAACTGGAGACTCTCTGCTTTCTCCTCCACCTTCAGGTCTGAGCGTTGCCTTCCTTTCAACTCATTCACTCAATGCTCAAACTACCACCGGTTTGGCCACCACAGTACCAAGTGCTCCAACCCAGCAACCTGCCGCTGGGGCACCATCATACATTCCACTGGGGATCACTCCCGCCCCACAGCCACCTGTCGTGTTCGCGGTCACACTTGCAGTCATCTTACTGACAGGTATGTCAATTGTAAAGGACCTCACGTCACCCACTCTCCCATCTGCCTTTCCCGCCCCCAGTGTCCTGGTTTGGATCCTGAGGAGGTGGAGGAGGAGGTCAGCATGGTTGGCACTTAACTCAACTGGCGGTTTGGCTGGTTTTGTTTATTTCTTTACTTTTCAGCTGACATCTTACTGCCCTATTCTACGCTTGACATCGGGGCAGGTTTGTTGCCCCCGGGTGTTCTTTCGTTTCAAGTGGGAAATTTTGAGTCTTTCCTTTGGGTTGGAGTTACTCTCTTGACGTTCGGTCCTTTTGTGACTAACCTGGCTGCCCCTGCTGTGTTGTGACGGGGATATTCGTTACCAGTTTTGTTAGTCATCGTTTGTGATCCTTGCGGATATGTTTCACCTTAGGTGCAGGAGGGGTGTTAGGTTTTTGAATTTTTGCTGTTTCATTTGTAATTGCGTTGGAATTAAGGCTTTTTGTATCCTATAGCGCGAGCTGCATGTACGTTTTTGAGCCAGAATCAATAAACATATGATGGAAAAACAATAAAAATAAAAAAAAAGCAGCAAGGCAATAACATCCGCCGTCTCCATTACAACTCTGGTCATTGAAATTTACTTCCTAATCGGGAACGACTCAACACGAGAGAAACTGTCACCACTTTTGATGTCCAGGACCTTCCCCATTGGGGGGTGCTGGCCATCACTTTTATTACTTCCTTGCCTTCGGGCATAATCTTTACAGTTCTCTCTTGAGGTCTACTCTCAAGACCGCTCCTCCTACGCCATTTCAGCATCTCAGCATGCTGTTTCTCCACAGTTCCCCGCTTTTATTTCTCACCTCGCTTGGCATTAGCACGGTCCGGTATCCCCATTCTTGATCTCTCAGACGGCTGGGAATATAGTTTGTGGTAAGCGGAAACCAAGGAATCCCCTCAGGCGTTTTTCCAACAGGCCACGGTCGATTTCGCTACTTCCCTTCCCTTCACACATCCTGGTGGTGGTATCCCTCCTACTTAGTCAAGCTTCCACTCAGAGAATAAAGGGATTACATGAGAGTAGTAGTAATGAACCTGGATGTGTAAGGGTGTTGGAGAACTGCCTAGAAGGACACGAACACGTTTCCGATAGGTGGATTACACCTGGGCCTACCCCTCCTCTCCTCTCCCCCATGGGATCGGCTGGCACCCTACTGCCCCCCCTCCTCCCCCGCCTTGGTTCCGTCACTTCAACACAGTTCCTCCCTCCCTCTGCCAGCCCTCCTGTCCCTGGGATCCTCTGGCTGGTATCCTACTACCTTCCTCCACCTCCTGGCTTGCACCCTAAACAACTGCTACCAGCTGGCACCCGAATGCCAACTTTCACACCCCACTGGCATCATACTGCCACCTATCTTGCTTGCCAAGAGGGCTGGGGTCCCTGATTCCATCTGCCACACACCTCTGCCACCTGCGTTGGTCTATTACTCCCTTGCCTTCCCCTGGCACCTCCTTTTCGGCACATCCAGGGCCCTTAGTTCTGGCTAGTTCTGGTTCAAGGACGTTGACGCAGCTAGGGTTGGATCTGGGGGATTGTTTTTCACTTGTAGGGTTTTAGGGGTTCACTGTCGGGTTGTTTCTTTTGGATTTCAGGATGTTCTTGTGGTTGTTTATTGGTTCATGATTGGGGAGAGGTGGCTTTCGGGGGTTAATTTTTATACCAGTAGAGGGTTTTCTGACTGCGTGGGAGGGCCTGGCCTAGGTAGGGGTTTTTGAGGTTTCTTGGCAAGAGCTGCACACTCCTTCTTTGTACTGCTTAAATCAAGTGAAAAACAGGGGGAAAAATAAGAAGAAAAAAAAAAAAAAGCAGAAAAGCAACCAGGCAATAACATGCTCCATCTCCATTACAACTACGGCGATTAAAAAAACCACACCAAGTCTTCTGCTAAAACCAGCTTTCATTGGCTGGAAGGCTTTTCTCACAACCTCGCTCTTTACCCCGCTCAGGTAAAACTTTCTCTCCTCCCCTTGCTCTCCGTGTTTGCCCTGCCTACTATGTCTGGCCAACCTGCCCCTCCTGTCTCCCCTGGCCCAAGCCCTCTATGCACCGCCTCCTCTCGCAACCGCCTGAGATCCAATCCCGTCGGCTCTCAGGCCCCTACTCCCCTCCTAGCCCCCTCTCATGAACACCAGTCCATCTGCCGCTATGCTGCTGAGGCCGCGGAGTCTCTACTCCTTAATCGCGCGACTTTCCCCACACCCTTCACTCCTCCCTCCTGCACCAACGATCTTTCCGACGGTGAGAGACGCATCCTTCCGGTTCTGGCTGCCCTGGTCACCAAAGTTCAGCTCCTCGCGTCGGAGATGGCCCTCCTGAAAGCCAGTGCCGCTCAACCCCCTGTTCCCGCTGCCTCTCAGGCTGACCCTCTGATCAATGCTTTTTGTTTTTTTTCTTTTTTCTTTCATATGTTTATTGATTCTGGCTCAAGAACGTACATGCAGCTCGCGCTATGGCATACAAAAGGCCTTAATTCCAACGCAATTGCAAAGGAAACAACAAAAATCAAAACCTTATACCCCTTCATCACCTAAGCGGAAATATATCGGCAAGCATCGCAAACGATGACTAACAAAAACTAGTAGTGAAAATCCCCATCACAGACCAGCAGGGGCAGCCAGGTTAGTCACGAAAGGACCAAACGTCAGGGGAATAGATCCAACACGGGGGAGGACCTAAACTCCTAACTAGAAACGAAAGAACATCTCCGGGCAACAAACCTGCACTGATGTCAAGCCTAGAAGAGCGCAATAAGATGCCAGCTAAATAGTAGAGAAATAAACAAAACCAGCAGAAGCTCCAGTTGAGTTAAATGCCAACCATGTTGACCTCCTCCTCCCCTCCTCAGGATCCAAACCAGGAGGCAGGGGGCAGGAAAGGCAGATGGTAGAGTCGGCGTCGTGGGGTCCTCCACAATTGACACACCTGATAGTAAGATAACTGCAAGGGCGACCGCAAACACGACAGCTGGCAGTGGGGCCGGAGTGATCCCCAGTGGAATGTCCGATAGTGCACCAACGGCAGGTAGTTAGGTTGGAGCACTTGGTACTATGGTGGCCAAACAGATCGCAGTATGAGCATTGGGTGAAGGAGTTGAAACGAAGGCGATATTCAGACCTGAAGGTGGAGGAGAAGGCAGAGAGTCTCTTGTTAACGAAGCTGGGTGCCTTAGAGCCGGTGATTGAAATGACTATGGTGGAGGCCGCTTTACGGGCACCGGAGTCATCAGAGGTGAGCCATCTGGGTTGCTGTGTGAGGGCTAGCCCAGTAGTAAATGTGGTGAACTCAGGGGCCATGGTGGCCAGGGGGTAATGTGTAGGTATGCCATGGACCAAAAGGTGTGTGGCGGGGGTGTCCAGATGGACAGTGGTGGTTCCAGGGATCAGGTGGAGGAAGCAAAAGCTCCTGCTGTTGAGCGCGGAAGCTCTCACATTATCCATCGTAGTGAGTGTGACATTGCCGCCTTCAAGCGACACTGTCTGAACGTAGGTGGCTGAGAGAGCGGTGTTGATGCTGTCTCTGAGCAGGATGGCAGAAGAGGTGAGGGAGGAGCCATCGTGTTTGATGACAAGGCGTCTCTCTCTCATGGTGATAGACTTCTTGGGCTGTGGAGCCTTGGAAGGATCGACAGGATTCGCCTCTGTTGCAGTAGGCTTAGGGGTATGGGAAGGTTTTTTTTTCCTGCCTTTGCTTGCGACAGTGGCCCAGGGGGAGGACCAGAGGAGGGAACATGTGTAGTTGGTGCAGGAGGAGGGGGGGCGGCGGGTGGCTTAGGGGGAGTCCCTGAGGCCTGTGGTGGTTGTGGTAGCAAGGGAGCTGTGGTGGGGGTGACTGGGCGGTTAGGGTCCATGATGTGAAGGACCTCAATTTCCTTGCGAAGAGTCATGAGCTCTTGAGTGACAGAGTCCAGTGCCCCCCTGTATGCAGTATTGGTTTGACGAAACACCTGTTGTAGGATGGTGACCTCAGGTGGGGTTTCGAATTCTGGTATCTGTAGTTCCATGGCACACTTCACAAAGAAACTCTGGAAGTAGGTGGGGTCCATGCGGTCGATCTCCTGACCATCCCTGGTGAGGACTGGGAGCTGGGGCTGGGTGTTGCAGCGTGGTTGCTTTTGTGGGGGGGGTTCACCAGGAGGGAACGCTGGGAAGGTGGGGAGGAGGGAAGTTTCATCACTACCGAGGGCGTGAATCTAGACCCATAGGAGGGGCGGTTTGGGTTGCGCCTCTGGCCTTTGCCTTTACCATTGTGGGAGGGACCAGGCAAGGAGGACAAGGTAATGGAGTAAAGGCTTTCCCTGTGAGGGGTAAGTGAGGAAGCTTTGAGAAAGGGTTTTCAGCCAATGAGAGAAAGCCTTGGCGAAAAACTTGCTGTGGTTTTTTCAATCGCTGTGGTTGTAACGGAGACGGATCATGCCTCTGATCACTGCTGCCCTTCGGGATCTGTCCTCCTAGGTCCCCTCCCTGGCCGCACGGCCTGCTCCCATCCACCGCGCACCCAGTGGCTCAGTCACTCCTCCTCTGCTTCCACCCAAGAAGAAACCCCTCCTAATCCTTTCTCGCCAAAGTAACCTTACGGTCCCCTCAGCTGACCTCCCCATCCTTGTCTCAGGCCAGTGGTACGGCTCCCCGGAAACCTACGCTAGAGACAATAACGATTCCTGTGAGGCCGATATTTTCTTCGCCTCAGTCAATCCCAGCAGTGGGGAAGCCTCTAAAGTCCCCAAAAAGGAACGGTTCCCATCTACAATCAGTCAGCACTTTGTTCCTGGCCCTCCCCCGGGTTACTCCATTGCTCCCTCCTTTCTCCTGCCCAAGTCCGACCACTGGGCCCAGGATGCGAGTTCGTCCAACAAGGCGGGCTAGTGTGCCACTGCTGCTCATGTTGTTCTTGCATCGGCCTCCAGGGACCGCTAGATGGACAAGCCCCCCCCCGCGCTACTTACCGCCCATTGTCGGTTCGACGCACCCCGCCTCCATCCGGCTTCCTTTGTCGACCAACTGAAAATATCCACTGCCCATCCTGACGTCGTTGCCTCGGTATTTCGGTCTGCTGGCTCTACCCTCCTATTCGCCTTTTCCGCTTCCGTTAACGTTAATTGTGCTGTGACCCTAACCACCAAGCCCAGGACCCCATCCTCAGCATACGCCCCCTTCTTCCCTTCCCTTTCCAAAAAGCTCAACCAGTCCTTCCCGGTAGGAGAGTACTCATTTCAGGAATTCCGCACTGCCCCCCTCTTCTCCGATGTCCTAATCCACAACCTCCCCCTCTCCATGCTCCTAGCTGACGCTGCAGAGCTGTGCTCTAAACTGCACGACTCCCTTCTCAAATCCATCGACCTCTCCATCCTTTCGGCTCGCTCCCTCCAACGGGACCAGGCCCTCCGTGAATCCAAGAACACCACCTCCGTTGTCGTCTCAGTCCTTCCTCTGGATCTCCACCTTCTCGGGCCTGACCTCCACCGTGATGGGTTCAAGATTCGCCTATTCAACCGCATGAGGAATGTGCACCTCACTCACCCCGCCTCCCGTGATACTCAGTGCGGCAAATGCTACCGCTTCAGCCATTCTAAACCCCTCTGCGAAAAAGACCACCACACGTGCCCCATCTGTGCGAAGCCCCACTCCAGGGCTGAGCATAGGTGTGGGAACAATATGTGCCCCAGACAGGGCAACTCCAAGGTGGTCCCCAACTGCTGTACTGCAATTCCTTCACTCTGTACCAACTGCAATGACGAACACCCAGCAACTTCTCCTACCTGTCCAACAAGGATTGCCATGAAAGAAGCTGCCCGGCTTCCCAAAGACCAAGTCATCCCTGATGCCCCTCAGCAAAGTCCCGCCTCGGCCGACCCCGTTACTCCTCAACAACAACCCTCCTCGTCCCAACTCACCCGAACACGGCCCAGCAGGTTGCCGATGATAGCCTCTGCATGGCTCGACACCTAAGCCAGCTCACTGCCCGCCCTCTTCCTACCTCCTCTGGTTCCCGCCCCCCCCTGGCTGCTCATATGCCCGCAAGACAGCTTTTACCCCTGGTGCCCCAACCACCAATTGGGCGGAGAATTCTACCCGCGACAATGATATGGCACTGTAAATGATAGTACAACCTGCGCCCTCATTATCAGATCCTTCACTACGTTCCTACTCACCACTTGATGCTTCGGTTTCTGTTCTTCCCTTTGTTCAACATAATTGTCTTGGTAGCAGCTCTGTTTCTCATACTTTGTTTTCTTTCTTCCCTTCTGTGAGAAATTCCCCTCTTGTTGTTGCTTTGCCAGATGTTCCCTTGTTTCAGGGCCGCCCTCTGGGTGCTAGCTCTTATAATTGTTTTTTCCCCCCTACTTCCTCTGAGTAAAAGACACGGGTGGCTGTTTATGTTTCTGAGCAGTTGCGTTCTGTTGTTTTTGTTCTTGCCTGGTTTTTTGGGCGGAGTGACTATATGGGTGTGAACTTCCGCTCCCCCCAGGGGGTGTTTGGTTCACCTCACTTGTTGTTCCGCCTGCATAATTCCTACTCTACCGCCACCCGTACTGGGGCACTCCTCACATTATCTGCTGATCATCTCTTCCCCCAACATCCGTTCCCTACACTTTCGCTTGGGGACTTTAACCTTCACCACCACCTCCCTGACCTCTTACGATCCATCCCACACTCGGAGCCGTCAATTTCTGAGCCCTACTTCCCTAAGGCCTCCGCCAACGCATTCTCCCTCCTTAATAGCCCAGGCGTCTCCACCAGGTTCCCCTTCGATAACCTATCCTGGCCCTCCGTTTTGGATCTTGCCTTCGCCAACCACAGCCTTCTTCATTACTTTCACTCTTAGAACACCTCCCTTCCCTCCAAAGGTTCCGACCATGTTGCTATTTCCGTTCCCTTTGGACAACTTTCCAGGTCTGTCCCCCCCCCTAGACCCAACTGGAAAGCCACCGACTGGTCCGCTGGTGCCCCTATTCTTCGGTCTGTTGCCATCCTTCCGGCTCTCTCTTTCCCCACCTCGTCCTCGCTCGCCTTGTGGTTCGACTCGAGTCTGGCCTCTATTACCACCCCGGTGCTGTCAGTGACCCCCTCCAAGCGCCCATCCTCCTACTCTAAGCCTTGGTGGTCTCCCAACCTGTCAAGCCTACGGCACATCCACCATTACGCCTCCCGCAGCTTCCGTAATGGCTCTGCCACTCGGTAGGAGTTGATCCAGGCTCGTAACTCCTACTTCAAGGCTATCAAGAACGCCAAGGCCACCAATTGGGACGAGTTCCTCTCGTCTGCAGACTCACGCTCCATCTGGGATGCCAAGACATTTGCACATGGCCCGGCCCCTGAACGCTTCCCCTCCCTCCACAATGCCGCCACGCCCCTAGAGATCAACTCGGCTCTTCTCACACAGTTCTTCCCCCTTCCCCCACCTACTCCTCCTCCTTCTGTCCTTCTCCCTCCCCTACCCGACGTCCTCCCCGTCACTCGGGAGGATGTCTCGCTCGTCCTCCGCTGTTCCTCATCATGGTCTGCCCCTGGCCCCGACACAATCCCGTGTGGGGTCTGAAAAAATATCCACTGGGCCAACAAGGATCTTCTCCCATCGCTTCTCAACCCTCTCCTCCTGCATGGCTTTCACCCCTCTTCCTTAAAAAAGGCTAACGGCATCGTCCTTGACAAACCTGGCAAGTCTGATTACTCCACCGCAGCCTCGTTCCGTATCATCGTCCTCCTAGAAACAGTCTTGAAGATTTTGGAAAGAATCGTGGCATACCGCCTGGCGGCCTTCTCCCCCTCTACCCCCCTCCTCAATCTCCACCAATGTGGCTCGCTGGCTGGGCTGAACTGCTACGACGCAATGGCCATTCTCCAACATGAAGTCCGCCTCCTCCAAACCAATGGCCTTAACGTCTCCTCACTCTTCCTCAACATTAAGGGTGGGTTCGACAAGGTCAACTCCAACCAACTTTGCACTATGCTCCGCCGTTTCTCCCCCCCCAAGTACCTAGTCTCCTGGATCTCCTCCTTTCTCACCTCTTGGCTGTGCCGCCTCGTTTTCCAAGGCGCTCCGGGGATAACTTCACCCGTGTCTGTGGGAACCCCCCAGGGCTCCCCAATTACTCCTCTCCTGTTCGTTATATACCTGTCTTGCTATCACATCTCTATCCCCCGTGGCGTTGTTATCACTTAAGTCGATGATTTTTCCATCACGGTTGGCTCCTCCTCTTACCGCTCCATCATCAGGCTCTTGCAGCGTGTCTTCCTCACTCTCATCAATGGTGCAGCACCCCTGGGAGTCTCCTTCACAGTTCCCAAAACGGAGCTTATTCATTGGCACACGTTGAGGGACCGCAACCACGTCTGTCATGCTCCCGTTTCAATTAATTCCCTTCTCTTCAATCTGACGGCCGAGCTCCGATGGCTCGGCTACTGGCTCACCCCTTCCTTGGAAACCTCCTCACACTTCCACCGCCGCTTGGCCCTGGCCTGGTCTTCCTTCGTACTTCTCAAACAGCTCAGCCCCGCTGGGAAAGGTCTCTCCCCCTGGTGTTGTCGGAAACTAGCTGTTGGGCTTCTCTTCCCTATCCTCACCTACGGCGTTGACCTCCTTATCCCCAACGCCACTATCCTCCGCAAACTTGACTCCTTCTGGCACAAGGTCCTTCGATGGGTCACCAACTGCTTCAGGGCTACTACCCCCGCCATCCTCCACCGTGCGGCGTCGCTCCCCCCGATCTCCCTGGCCCTGCAGCATAAAAGAAAGCTGGCTGCCCTCGGGCTACTTTGCTCTCCACCCCATGTCAATCCCGCGTTTGCCCGTCTTGACCCGCGAGTCCCCACCTAGGATTCCTGGCGCGCCCCGTCACGCTGTCACCTCCTGCCCCATCTGCGTGGTTCCCGCCGTCCCCGCCTGTCGTCCACTGCCCCCTCTTTTTTCCACCGCCACCTCCCTCTCGACGCCATTGCCTTCTCTATCAAAGACCTTCTGCCCCACAGACTCCCCCTTGTCTCCCCTCACCTACTACTTCCCCGCCCGTACGATCTGGCGGGAGCCCCATCTTATGGCTCCCTCAAATCCAAGGTTGTCACCTCCACCGTCGCTTCCTGGGCTGCTATGGCACCCCCCCCCTCTTACAAGTTCCCTCCCTCCTGCACCCCCCACCCCTTCATGGGCTTACCCAAGTTCTCGGCTGGCCATCTTCATCAGATGAGGGCAGCCAAGAGCTTCCTCGCTGCCCATACTACTTGGCCCAATCATGATGCCTCTACTTGGTGCCCCTTTTGCGAGGAAACGGACGAGACCTTTGATCACACTATCCTTCCCTGTTCGGCTAACACCTGGGGAAGAGCATCCCATATTTTGGGTATCTCTAGTCTAGCGCCTGTAGCCCACTTTGGTCATAGGCCCCCATTATCATCAATTTGGCCAGATACATTTCCACCACGACGACTGGTTTCCAGCCCCGCATGCCTCCTGTGATCTCTGCCTCCACACCAGCGTCACCTCCGCCCAGCTCGCCGGTGCCCTTATCTTCTTCCCCTACCTCCTCTTCTTGAGGCCTTAGCGGTTTATATTTTTAATTTGTCTTTCCTTGCTTGATCTTATTGTTTTTGAATGCCCAGGGCGTCAGCTATGGGTAGTGATTATGATAATGGGGTTCCCTACTTATGACTATCCTTGGACTGGGCTGTGGTTTTGATTTGAGATTACTTTACCTTTTACGTTAGTCATCATTGGCGATGCTAGGGAGTTTGTTTTCCCACTTTGAAGGATTGGTTGCGTTATTTGAGTTTGGTTATTTCATTTTTATTACGTTGGAATTAAGGCGTTTTGTATGCCATAGCGCGAGCTGCATGTACGTTTTTGGGCCAGAATCAATAAACATATGAGGGAAGAAAAAGAAAAAAAAGAAAACAAAAGCAATGAGGGATTGACATGCTCCGTCTCCGTTACATCCACCGCGATTGAAACAACCACACCAAGTTTTTCGCCAAGGCTTACTCTCATTGGCTGAAAACCCTTTCTCACAGCTTCCTCGCTTACCCCTCACAGGGAAAGCCTTTACTCCACAACCATGTCCTCCCCGCCCGGCCCTTCCCGCAAGGGAAAAGGAATGGGCCCGAGGCGCAACCCAAATCGTCCCTCCTGTGGGTCTAGATTCACGCCCCTTGATGGTGATGCAACTTCCCTCCCCCCCACCTTCCCATCGTTCCGGCCAGGAGAACCTCCACCTCAAAAGCGACCACGCAGCAACACCCAGCCCCATCTCGCAGTGCTTACAAGGGATGGTGAGAAGATTGACCACATGGACCCCACCTACTTCCAAAGTCTCTTTGTGAAGTGAGCCATGGAACTACAAATACCAGAATTCGAAACCCCTCCTGAGGTGACCATCCTCCTCCAGGTCTTTCGTCAAACCAACACCGCATTCAGACAGTGTCGCTCGAGGGCGGCAATGTCACTCTTACTACCATGGACAATGTGAAGGCCTCCGCGCCCAATAGCAGGATCTCTTCCTTCCTCCACCTTATCCCTGGAACCACCACTGTCCATTTGGACACCCCAGCCACGCACCTCTTGGTCCATGGCATACCTACAGAATACCCCCTGGCCACAATCACCCTTGAGCTCACCACATTCAATACTGGGTTGGCCCTCACACAGCAACCGAGATGGCTCACCTTTGTTGACTCCCGTACCGGCAAAGCGGCCTCGACTATAGTCATCTCAATCACTAGCACAAAGGCACCCAGCTTTGTCAACAATAGACTTTCTGCCTTCTCCTCCACCTTTAGGTCTGAACGTCGCCTTCGTTTCAACTCCTTCACCCAGTGCTAACACTTCCAGAGGTTTGGCCACCACAGTACCAAGTGCCCCAACCCTGCAACCTGCCGCTGGTGTACCATTTGTCAATCCACTGGGGATCACTCCTGCCCCACAGCTACCTGTCCTGTCCGCGGTCGCCCTTTTAATTTTAATTTTTTTTATTTTTCTCATATGTTTATTGATTCTGGCTCAAAAACGTATATGCAGCTCAAGCTATGGCATACAAAAAGCCTTAATTCCAACGCAATTACAAAGGAAACAACAAAACTCAAAACTCTCCACCCCTCCATCGCCTTAGCGGAAACATCTCCGCAAGCATCGCAAACGATGACTAACAAAACCAGTAATGAAAATCCCCATCACAAACCAGCAGGGGCAGCCAGGTTAGTCACAAAAGGACCGAACGTCGAGAAACTAAATCCAACCAAAGGAAGGACTCAAACTCCCAACTAGAAATGAAAGAACACCCCAGGACAACAAACCTGCCCTGATGTCAAGCCTAGAATAGCGCAGTAAGATGCCAGCTGAAAAAGTAAAGAAATAAACAAAACCAGCAAACCCGCCCGTTGAGTTAAGTGCCAACCATGCTGACCTCCTCCTCCACCTCCTCCGGGTCCAAACCAGGGCGCTGGCGGCGGGAAAGGCAGATGGTAGAGTGGGCGTCGTGGGGAACACCACAATTGACACACCTGACAGTAAGATGACTGCAAGGGCGACCGCGAACAAGACAGGTGGCTGTGGGGCAGGAGTGATCCCCAGTGGCATCTCTGTTGGTGCGCCAGCGACAGGTTGCTGGGTTGGAGCACTTGGTGCTATGATGGCCAAACCGATGGCAGTTTGAGCACTGATTGAAAGAGTTGAAACGAAGGCGACATTCAGACCTAAACGTGGAGGAGAAGGCCGAGAGTCTCTTCTTGACAAAGATAGATGCCTTTAAGCTGGTGATTATTATTATTATTATGTATCATTACGCTTATGGAGCCAGAGGCTATGAAGCGGCAACTAACATACATAACGGTACACCTCACTGTACCTGGTCCCTGAAATCCTTCTCTTAAATGCTAGTGGCAACCGTTTGAGTGGACTCCTGTCAAAGCGCTAACGACCCCTAAACAAAAGAAATCCTCCTCTCCGCCTGATGCCTATCAAATACTAAGGAAATACATGTAAATAAACTAAACAACCCTGTTCATTCTCTCAGTTGTTGTTTGTTGTGCCGCGAGGTAGGTGGGACATTCCTTAGAGGTAACAAGGTGGTTGTCGCCACAGTTGTGGCAGAGGATGGTGGTATGAAGGCATGGTTTACCCTTGGTAGGGCAGTCTGACCTGCCGCAGGTGTGAAGGTATGCTGGGTGCTCCTGGGAGCAGATGTTGCAGTGCTGGGCATTGATACATTGCGTGGGGTGGTGCCCAAAGGCAAGGCATTTGGAGTATTGGGTGTCAGGGCCAAAGGTGAGGTAGCGTTGGACTTTGAACTTCCTGCCAAACAGTGAGAGGCCTTTACTGAGGGCCTTATCAGTAGAGTCTTTGCCGGCAATGGTGAGGACCATGGCAGAGGCTGCCTTGTCCTGGCGCTGGGCTTCAGTGGTGAGCCATCTGGGGGGGCGTGGGAGGTGGGTGCCAGGGTTGAAAACTTCAATCTCAGCCTGGACTGTGGTGAAGGAGGAGCTGGTAGGGATGCCGTGAATGATGACCTTGTGCCAGATTTCGTCTTTAAGCTGGTGATTGAAATAACTATAGTCGAGGCTGCTTTGCCGGCACAGGAGTCATCAGAGGTGAGCTATCTGGGTTGCTGTGTAAGGGCAAACCCAGTATCAAATGTGGTGAGCTCAGTGGCAATGGTGGCCCGGGGGTATTGTGTAGGAATGCCATAGACCAGGAGGTGCGTGGCTGAGGTGTCCAAATGGACAGTGGTGGTTCCAAGGATCAGGGTGGGGAAGGAAGAGATCCTGCTGTTAAGCGAGGAGGCCTTCACATTATCCCTGGTAGTAAGAGTGCCATTGCCGCCCACGCGCGACACTGTCTTAACGTAGGTGGCTGAGAGAGCCGTGTTAATGCTGTCTCTGAGCTGGATGGCAGTAGAGGGGAGGGGGGAGCCATCGAGTTTGATGAACAGCCGTCTCTCTATCATGGTGATTGACTTCTTGGGCTGGGGAGCCTTGGGAGGATCAGGGGATTCGCCTCTGTTGCAGTAGGCGTAGCAGTGTGGGTAGGCATGTTCTTCCTGCCTTTCCTCGCGATAGTGGCCCAGGTGGGAGGACCAGAGCAGGGAATAAGTGTAGGTGGTGCAGGAGGAGCTGGGGCGGTGGGTGGCTCAGGGGGACACCCTGATGCTGGAGAAGGTTGGGGTGGTGAGGGTGCGGTGGTGGGGGCGACCGGGCGGTTGGGATCCGTGATGTGGAGTACCTCGATTTCCTGGCGAAGAGCTATGAGTTCCTGCGTGACAGAGTCCAGGTCCCTTCTGTATGCAGTGCTGGTTTAACAACACACCTGGAGGAGGATGGTCACCTCAGGTGGGGTTCGAATTCCTGCAGTTGTAGTTCCGTGGCACACTTCACAAAGAGACTTTGGAACTAGCTGGGGTCCATGTGGTGGATCTCATTGCCGTCCCTTCTGAGGACTGGGAGTTGGGGCTGGGTGTTGCTGCGTAGCCCTTTTGAGGGGGAGGTTCCCCAGGAGGGAACGAAGGGATGGTGGGGGGGAGGGAAGTTTTATTACCACCAAGGGGCGTGAATCTGGACCCATAGGAGGGAGGTTTTGGGTGGCGCCTCTCGCCCTTTCCTTTCAAAAGGAAAACCTTTACTCCACAACCAGGTCTTCCACTCCCGTTCCCTCCTGCAAGGGAAAAGGAAAGGGCCTAAGGGGCAACCCAAACCCATTCTCTTATGCGTCTGGATTCACTCCCCTTAGTGGTGATGACACTTCCCTCCCCCCCACCTTCCTTTCGTTCCCTCCCGGGGAACCTCCCCCTTAAAAGCGACCACGCAGCAACACCCAGCCCCAACTCCCAGTCCTCAGAAGGGACGGCAATGAGATCGACAACAGGGAGCCCACATGGTTCGAAAGACTCTTTGTAAAGTGTGCCAAGGTACTACAAATACGTGTATTCGAACCGCACCTGAGGTGACCATCCTCCTCCTGGTGTTTCCTCAAACCAACACTGTATACAGGAGGACCCTAGACTCTGTCAGTCAGGAACTCAAGGCTCTTTGCGAGAAAATCGAGTTACTCCACATCTCGGACCCCAACCACCCTGTCGCCCACACCAGAGCTACCTTACCACCCCCACCTCCTCCAGCCTCAGGGACCCCCACGGAGCCTCCCACCGCCCTCGCTCCTCCTGCACCACCTGCACCTCTTCCCTCCTCAAGTCCTCCCACCTGGGCCACTGTCGTGGGGAAAGGCAGGAAGAGAAAGCGAACCCACACTTCTAAGCCTACTGCAACCGAGGCGAAACCCCGTGATCCTTCCAAGGCTCCCCAGCCCAATAAGTCAATCACTAGGCGAGAGAGATACCTGGTCATCAAACGGGATGGCTCCACCCAAACTGCTACTGCCATCCAGCTGAGAGACAGCATTAACACTGCTCTCTCAGCTACCTGCGTTCAGAGAGTGTCGCTCGAGGGTGGCAATGTCACTCTTAATACTGTGAACAATGTAATGACCTCCTTGCTTAACAGCAGGATCTCTTCGTGCCTCTACCTGATCCCTGGAACCACAAGTGTCCATTTGGACACCCCAGCCATGCACCTCTTGGTCCATGGCATACCTACACCATACCCCCTGGCCACCATCGCCACTGAGCTCACCACATTCAATACCGGGTTAGCCCTCACACAGCAACCCAGATGGCTCACCTCTGATGACTTCCGTGCCGGCAAATCGGACTCGACTATAGTCATTTAAATCACCAGCTCAATAGCACCCAGCTTTGTTAACTGGAGACTCTCCGCCTTCTCCTCCACCTTTAGGTCTGAACGTCGCCTTCGTTTCAACTCTTTAACCCTATGCTCAAACTGCTACCGGTTTGGCCACCACAGTACCAAGTGTTCCAAACCCGCAACCTGCCTCTGGTGCAACATCCGACATTCTACTTGGGATCACTCCAGCCCCACACCTACCTGTCGTGCCCGCTGTCGCCCTTGCAGTCGTCTTACTGTCAGGTGTTTCAATTGTGGAGTACCCCACGACACCCACTCTTCCATCTGTCATTCCCGCCCCCAGCGTCTTGGTTTGGACCCCGAGGAGGTGGAGGTGGAGGTCAGCATGGTTGGCACTTAACTTACCTGGCAGTTGTCCTGGTTTTGTTTATTTCTTTACTGTTCAGCTGGCATCCTACTCCGCTATTCTAGGCTTGACGTCAGGGCAGGTTTATTGCCCCGTGATGTTCTTTCATTTCTTGTCAGGAGTTTGAGTCCTCCCTCGGGTTGGATTTTCTCTTCTGATGTTGGGTTCTTTTTTGACTAACCTGGCTGCCCCTGCTGGTTAGTGACAGGGATTTTCATTACTAGTTTAGTTAGTCATCGTTTGCGCCACTTGCGGATATATTGCTGCTAAGGCGATGGAGGGGTATTGAGGCTTTGAATTTTTGTTGTTTCCTTTGTAATTGTGTTGGAATTATGGCCTTTTGTATGCCCTAGCGCAAGCTGTATCTACGTTTTTGAGCCAGAATCAGTTCACGTACAAGGGAAAACAAATAATGAAAAGAAAGAAAAAAAAGTAACGAGGCTATGACGTCTCCGTTACAACATGCTCCGTCTCCATTATAACCACAGTGATTGAAACAACCACCCCAAGTTTTTCACCAAGGCTTTCACTCATTGGCTGAAAACCCTTTCTTGCTGCTTCCTCTCATACCCCTCACAGGGAAAGCCTTTACTCCACAACCATGTCCTCCTCGCCTGGTCCCTCACCCATGGGAAAAGGAAAGGGGCTTAGTGTAACCCCATTCCTCCCTCCTATGGGTCTCGATTCATTCTTCTTGGTGGTGATGGAACTTCCCTTCCCCCCACCTTTCCTTCGTTCCCTCCCAGGGAACTTCCCCCTCAAAAGCGACCACCCATCAACACCCAACCTCAACTCCCAGTCCTCACCAGGGATGGTGCGGAGATCGACCATATAGACTCCACCCACAGCAAAAGTCTCTTTGTGAAGTGTGCCATGGAACTGCAAATACCAGAATTCAAAACAACACCTGAGATAACCATTGTCCACCAGGTGTTACGTCAAACAAGTACCGCATACACAAGGGCCCTGGACTCTGTCACTCAGTAGCTTTTCGCTCTTCGCGAGGAAATCGAGGTCCTCCACGCCAGGGATCCCAACTGTCCTGTCGCCCCCATCACGGCTCCTTCGCCACCCCAACCATCCCATGCCTTAGGGACCACCCCTGAGCCACCCATCGCCCACCCACCTCCTGCACCACCTGCTCCCGTTCCCTCATATGGTCCTCTCACCTGGGCCACTGTCGTGAGGAGATGCAGGTAGTGAAAACCTCCTCATACTCCTGAGTCTACCGTAAGAGAGGTGAAACACCTTGTGCTTCCTAAGGCTCCCAAGCCCAAGAAGTCTATCACCATGATAGAGAGACGCCTTGTCATCAAACCCAATGGCTCCTCCCTCACCTCTACTGCCATCCAGCTCACCATGGTACCATCATTCAACCCTCTACTCACCTCAGATGGTTAGGAGTCTGGCTGGATAGGAA